>CAHIKZ030004832.1:0-137500 GCA_903632075.3 Acanthosepion pharaonis
TTTGACCTTGCTAACCAGAACCTTCCTTCATAGCCAAAATAGTATAACATGTCAGGCTATATGACAGTTGCTTGTAGGATATAGGTTTGATTCCTGTTGAAGAACACATATTTTCTGTGAAATTTCTTGGACATTCAGGCCAGTAAATGTTGTTAATGCTGTTTATTATAAACAGAGTATTTGCTTAAATATTTGGTTCTCTGTATTGTGCCAGAAGGTTTTTCTTGTCCATCTTGCACATTTACAAATCAACTATTCAGTTGTACTTTGAATACTGTTGCCATATCTGGTCTGGTGTCCCTGCTGTTTATCTCGAGGTTCTCAAAGAAAATCCAAACACTTATCTGCAATGCAATCTATCCTGACTTGACATCTTGACTTTCAGTCACTTTTTCATAGACGTGATGTGGCTTCCCTCTGTCTTTTCTGCAAATACTTTCATGGCAACGGCTCTGATGAGCTTTTGTCCCTGATGCCCTGACTACATGAATTTAACATGCTACTAGATTGACATCTTGGTGCCACCCTTTACTGTTGAAATAATTAAATATAACTAACACTTCTACTCCAACACTTTCTTCTCTCGCACGTCCCGACTGTGGAACTCCTTTCCTCTAACTTGTTTCCCTGATAACTACAATCTTCAAAAATTTAAATGCAGCATTAACTGTTATCTTCTGCTGACTTGAACCCCATTCATCGTTTATCCTTTCCTCTACCCCTCTCCCCCATACCCATTCTTTTCTCTCACTTTCACTTTCTGTAAATCCCTGCGTGCAAATGGCACTCCCGCATTGCTTAGGGTGAAATGCTTAAAATATATCTATCTATCTATATATATATATATAGAGAGAGAGAGAGAGAGAGACATTGGTTCTGACTGAGCATCACAACTTCAGTCACTTTTCCACTGCTTTAATGAGCTTTCTTCTTTGGTACCTGAACTTTATGAATTTAAGTGCAGTACTAGATTGGTGAACAGGTAACATCATTTTACTTTGTATTGGTTAGATGTAACTATAAGTTCTGTGCTAATGGTTTCTTATGTCACACTTCTTACTTGTTCAACTCTTTTCCAGCTTCTTGTTTTCCAGTCAACTTTGATCTTCAAAAATTTAAATACAATTTCAATCGTTATCTACTGTCTTCTTAATTCTTGTTCTTTTACTGTATTTTCTTTATCTTTGGTAAAACAAAGGCTGGAGATGGGACAAAAATTGAACAGTAGAATTTGCAAACTATTTACATTATTCGGACTATTGTCCTCATTTTTGCTGCCATATTTATTACAACATTTCAGCCGTTGTACACTCCAGCCTTCTTCAGGTGGTTGGAATATCAAACTGAACCCTTTATTTCACTCTCTGGGGTAGACTGTTCTAGTTCCATGTGCCATGTCAGTTATCAGTACATGTACATAATACCTCATCAGAAATATAGACAGATACTGAAGGGCAGAAACATTGTGATAAATATGGCAACAAAGATGAAGGCAATAATCTGAATAATGTAAATAGTGTACATAATATGTGTTTGTAGAATGTTGAACTTGTTTTCTAATTGTCTGTGCTTTTAATCAATTATTATAAGCAAACTTAGTATTTTTACAATATCATCTAAAATGTTCATAATTGTTGTAAATAAAGTTATTTTTATTCATTTACTTAGTAGAAGAGGTTAGTTATTTTCTTCTTTGTATATTTGCATTTATAGAAATAAGTCATTAATTTTTATAGTTGTAAGGTGCTTCCTAATAATATATATAGTGGCTAATTAACTCAGCATAAGCTGCACTTTTAATGTAGTGATCATGGTAAGCATTGGTACTACATAGCCGTCCAAAACCTGGACTAAAGACATAGGAATATCCATTTAACTATAGATGCTAACTTTAAGACATTTTTGATAGTTTATGCCCAACATGTACAGAAATTCTCAAAGATCCACAATCACACCACTTTCAAATATCATGAATTGAACAAAAACTGCACCTATGCATTTCCATGTCATGGCAACTTCTTACAATAAACTCTTTCACCACACTGATATAGCAGATGTACTGGTAGGTGTGTTACTACATCACAAAAATAGAATTTTTTCCATCAGTGTATATAGACGTATGTAAAGACTGCAACAGTATGTATGTAGCCTGTTACATAGAAGCTGGATTTTGATTTTAACTTTTCTCTGTCATGTCTATTGTGATTAATATTTGCCAATGAATTATATGTATTGACCAAAATGATTGTGGTGAAAAATCAATATATGCTGTGCAAAATCAATTCTTTTCATCTTCATCACTTACTGATTTATAAAATGATACATAATGGAATACTTGTGTGTGTGTGTGTATTATTAATCTAAATATATATATATATTAATCCAAATATATATACAATGTATGTATATATAATTAATCCAAATATATATACAATGTATGTATATATAATTAATTCAAATATATATACAATGTATGTATATATAATTAATTCAAATATATATACAGTATATATATATATATTAATCCAAATATATATACAATGTATGTATATATAATTCAAATATATATATATATATATATTCAAAATATATATACAATGTATGTATATATAATTAATTCAATATATATTTTAATCCAAATAAATACAATATATATAACAATTCAAATATATATATATATATTTTAATTCCAAAAATATATATATACAATGTATATATATATCCAAAATATATATATACAAATGTATATATATATCAAATTATATATACAATGTATGTATATATAATATTAAATATATATATATATATTTTAATCCAAATAATATATACAATGTATGTATATATAATTAATTCAAAATATATATACAATGTATGTATATATAATTAATTCAAATATATATATAGTATATATATATATATATATATATATATATATATATATATATATATATAATTAATTTCTTTTTTAAAAATATGGTTCCATTGCTAAAACAACCCAAAAACATCATCGAGCTGCCTCCATGTTTTAATATTGCCACTGTGTTCTTAGGGAGGAAAGCCTCGCATTTCTTGTACCAAATCTTCTATATATCATTATGCTCAAAAAGGTCAATTTGTATTTCTTCACTCCATAGTACTTGTTCCCAAAAGCAATTTTCTTTGTCTAAGAATGTTTTGGCAAAATGAAAATGAGCAACAATGTAACATGGTTTGTGAAAATGAGTTTGTCACGGTCAGTTTCCTTACGATCCATTTCTATTTAAACAACGTTGTATTGTGCAAGTACTTATGCTGATACCCATTGTATCCAAACTTTTGGCAATATCTTTCAAAACAACTCTTGAGTTTATAATGATCTAACGACAGTTTTTGTGCAATTCTTAGTGACAATTTTGGTTTTCTTCCACGCCAATGCAAATTCTATGACATGCCAAACTTTTTTTTACAATGGACTGTACCGCAGATCTAGGGATTGCTAACTGATTTAAAATAGTGCTTTAATAATTTCTTGACTTGTGGAAGTTAATAATTCTCTGTCTCAAGTCAACACTAAGCTCCCCATCGTGTTGTTAGTGTAAGAATAACAATGATGACATTCTATGTACCATGTGATGTTCTTTGTTGGAATTACAACAAATATTTTATTGAATAAATAGTCTAGAAGGCTTCACCAGTAAAGTAATTATGTAAATTACTTAAACTTACACAAATCAATCAATTTAAAATATTTTCTACTGTACAAATAATTTTATCTTTTCCTATTTTGCATAATTCACCTGTCAAATTTGTTGTATTTACCCTATTGTTTTTGGCTGCATTTTGAGATAAGCTCTGATCATTTATTTAGTAATTTGTGTTGGTCTGGGAAGGTAATTATAGATATTTTCTCCTCTATACAAAATTTACAAGTTTTGGAATGATTGCTGCAAGTCTGATACTGTTTTCCTTATTTCTGATGATATTTTTAGTGTAACTGGATTTTGGTTTTTAATTTCCCATATATGTTTAGAAAGCATTGTGCTGTTGATGTATTTATTATTTGTAAAGTATTTTTGTGTTCATAGTTTCTCTGTTCGCAGAGTCATTCAGTTACTCTTATGTATATTTTTGTCATTGTCTGCTGATTCTGTAGTTGCTTGGTATATTATATTGTTTTACAAGCAACTGCAATGTAAGGGGCATTTATTCTTTGCTCTGCATTTGCAGGTGGGTTTGATTTGTTGGTTATTTATTTCTTGGCTTTTTTATTATTTGCGTCATGTTCTCAGTGATGCTGTACCTGATTTTTAATGCATTTTTGTTGAATATATTGTGGAGAGGTGGGGGTGGTTGTGCATCTGTTTGATGAATATCTTTCCACTGTTTTTACATTTTTGTTTTATGTTGTTTAAACCATATTGTTTCGTTTTCAGTAAACATTTTTGTGCTGTGTAATGTGTACTTGTGCATCTGTACATGTTGTGACAGTCATCCGGTTGATTGAGTCAGTTCCATCAAATGAACCCACTGCATCTGAATGAAAGCTGACCAAGTGTAGCAGAGGTTTTATTCAATCATGTATACAAGTCCATAGTAAGAGTTTCAGTGGGAATTTGAATTCACAATTGATCCCCAGCCCCATGTGTACACCTTTCAGTATAGGGTAATCGGTTTGAATTCAGAGCTTGCTCCTCCTAGATTGGTTGCCACCAGAGGCTATAGGATCCAGTCTATTTTGCTTTTTTTCTCATAACTGGACGTATTGTGGGAATGCTAGTCATATTAAAATAGATAATGTGTCTCCTGGTATATTTTTCCCACAACAATAATTGTGGACTTGAATGTAAGTCCAGGTAATAAATGAAAAAGTAACAACAAAACTATATACAGAAATGACTACGTATTAGCAAAACAAAGGGATACATAAAAAATTGAAGATTGTTATCTGTTCCAAAACAATGAATATCAAAGAAGAAAACATTAAAACTAGAGAATGTGTTTGTGTGTATGTGCGTGAAGTTTGCGTAGTAATAACAGTAGTCCTAGTGTAAAGGAAATGACAGTGAAAGGTGCATGCGTGCGTTCCCTAGTGGAGGATGCTTTTCTCCATGTACAACCTACATCTTAAAGTCACTGAGACAAATAAGAAAAAAGAAAATGACAGTGAGTATCAATGCCTATTTAAGCAAAATGCATGAATGTAGTTGTAGACATCTGAGACAAATGAGGGTTGGGTCAATAATTGCCAGAAATCTGGTATATTTGTGTCTGTTTTAAAAAAACTTTTGAGTAGAGTGCAGCATGAATGTAACTTAGCAAGATGAAAATTAGTGTGTAGTTCAAGATATGTTTTCTAATAATTGTACAAATTTAGCTTTAATTCGTTATCTCTATGTGCAGATTGTGTTTTTATACTATAGTAGGAGAAAAGATGGATTCATGCCTTTCCCAAGGGTATTACCATGTAAGTAAATGTAATGAACTTAACTGGAATTCAAGCTCAGCTCTGGGATTCCTTAATCTTAGCTGCTAACCATTACTTCACCATTCCTATGAGACTGTTGCCAAAAATCCACTTTCTTTTAGGACTGTTTGATAATCATTTTTGGCTTTGTTGTTGAACATTTTACAGGAAGAATGTCAGATAAGTTGTGGTTAATTGATTGGCTCTTTAGGTTCACATATATATATATATATATATATATATATATATATATATATATACCCTTTCTGTACCGTCTGCCATTTCTTCTGTAAGAGAGTGTAGTATCTGCACACGCTGTGAAATGTTTTACACCTACACAGATATATATTACATATAACACTTCTGTAAGAAATTCCAAATAGAAATTATTCTGGCTAATAAAGTAGATATTTTTAGTGAGACTTTAGGAGAATGAGCTTTAATTCAACATTCACTAAAATCTTTGGAGTGAAATGATTGGAAATGAATAAGGACAGACACCATTCAACAAAAATGTCACTTAAATCCAAAACTTAAAAAAGAAAAAGACTGATATTGTGAGTATATTTATAGTTCAAGAAACTGCTACCAGGAGGCCATAGACATTAACCTCTCCATGATATTTATTATAAGTCTTCTCAAACCC
Source organism: Acanthosepion pharaonis (assembly GCA_903632075.3). Taxonomy (NCBI): domain Eukaryota; kingdom Metazoa; phylum Mollusca; class Cephalopoda; order Sepiida; family Sepiidae; genus Acanthosepion; species Acanthosepion pharaonis. The sequence continues at coordinate 6,090 of CAHIKZ030004832.1, forward strand.
AGTTTTAAGTTTATGGGTATTGCTGTAATAAAAATATATGAATTTATGATAAAAAACGTGACTACTTGAAATCTTTTGTGAAATTATTTCAGGTAATTAATTTCAACTGATTTAACAAATACAATTGAATCAAGCCACATTCTGGACTTTTACAGAAACTAGTTTAAAGCCCTGTATTCAGATAATTTTTTATAAAATTAGAAAAAAAAACATTTATCAAAAATATATTTTGATTCTTATAATCTTGTAGATTTCAAAATTAAGACATTTATTTTTGAATTTTTATCTCCAGAATCTATCTTGCATATTTATAAGTCTACCATTCATCCTTGCTTTGAATATTGCTGTCACATCTGCTTCTGCTATATATTTAGAGATTCTTGATAAAATCCAAAGAAGAATCTATCTTGCATATTTATAAGTCTACCATTCATCTTTGCTTTGAATATTGCTATCACATATAGTCTCATTCTCCTGCTATATATTTAGAGATTCTTGACAAAATCCAAAGAATTAGCAATATTATTGGTCCTGACCTGGCATCTCAGCTTCAGTCATTTTCCTACCACCATAATGTAACTTCCCTGTGCCTTTTCTACAAATACTTTCATCATAATTGTTCAGATAAACTCTTTGTTATGGTACCTAGATTTTATGAATTTAAGTGCAGTACTAGGTTGGCAGCAAGGTCTCACCAATTTACAGTGGAAATGGCCAGATGTAACCATAAGTTCTATGCTAACATTTTCCTTTCTCACTCTCTCTTTCATTTTCTTGCTCTCCAGCCATCTTTGATCTTCAAAAATTTAAATACACTGTCAATCACTATCTACTGTCTTGATTAGTCTTTATTCCTCATGCTCCCTAATGTTTCTCTTTTTTTTTTCTTATTCTTCCACACTCAATAACCCCTTATATCTTAGTGGCTTCATTGCCTTCCATGGCATGATATGATTTTAAAAATGTGTGAGGGTAGAAAGAATTTAAATTTGATGTTGTATCTGGCAAATCAAGAGATTTCAGTGACATTGTTATGGGTGTGTCCTTTAACACATATATCTTTTGTATCATTAATGATTCAAGAAAACAACGAAACTCCAAATTGAATCACCAAGTATATATTGAAATAACATACAAGAACAAAATATACAATAATTTGTATTCAATGTATAGATTAAGGGAAAAGAAGTTGCTTCCCTTTTACCGTATTTTGATTTGTAATTGATTGTTCGAAAGAAAGTTCTCTTTAGATAGAAATGTTCAGGAATCAATGTTAGAACAAGTCTGCTGTTAGAATGGATAACACAAGAATACAAATGATTAGAAAGTGTGTTGTGTTAGAGACCTGGTTGATTGAACTTGGCTGATTCACAGATATATATATATATATATATATATATATATATATATATATTACAAAATTCTGTGTCTGTGTGTGCATTTGAAATGTTGTGAGTAAAGTCATAGGTTTGTGTTGACAGGCGAAATTTAGTGGACTCTACTGGCGACTTATGAAAAAGTCGCCTCTTTTAAAGCTACAGATAGGCTCCCAGTGAAAATGCAGGAAAAGTTGATTTTGCCCTAAAATATGTGATTGGTTAAAATTTGACCAATTCTTAAATTTGTACTAACGAAACAAGTAAGCAAGTTCAAAACCGAAAAATTCAAAGCAACAACTGCAATGGCTAAATTGTCCTATAGAAAGGCAGTATTGATTTATTACCCAATTGCAAACAAATAAAATGTGGAAAACCATAGCAGTCGCTACAGCATCATTATTACTAAATACATATATAGATTACTATTTTAGTATAGGGTTGATAAATTAGTAATATAGAGACACTAGTACCAAGGCCAATACCAAATTTCATTTTGCTAACTTAAAGTCACTTAGACCTTCCAATTTTGAAAGTTGTTATCAGAAATAATGCAGTCTGTTTAGTTTTCTGTGTTACGGAATTGAGGGTTGGTGATCAGAAACTGCTTAACATTTGAAGACAAATGTAATATATGCTTTATCTCATATTAAAATGGATGCTACCTGTCTTGTAAAGTAAACCTAACTGATTATTAGCGATTGTTGAATTTAATGAACATCTATAATTGAAGAGTAACACAAAAGTAAATCTTGAGATATGTCAGACAAGTAAAGAATTTTCAATAGCATCAGTGAAATTACATTTTTCATTCTTATAATTCCATAGTTTTCAAAGTTAAAGCATTAAAACTCTTAAAAAAAAAATAATAAAATATTTATTTTTGTATAATTTTCCTATGCATAAATATTTATTTCAAAAGAATTTTAACTTCTAGGAATTTATTAAGTATAGCTTAGATGTGACACAAGGCCACAAATATGGAGCACTTAGTGAGTAGCAAACTTGTTAACCATTACACCACATTGATGTGCCTAGAATTCTAACTTTTATACAATGCTGCATCATGTAACACAAGTCACAAGGAATGTCATTTTGCAAATGTCTGGAGTCTAAAAAGTTTTATAAATGAAAGACTTGCTTATACGTTAAATCTGACAATATATATCCTACAAGTAATGAGATTTCAATGGCATCCATATCCATGAATGGAAGTTCTCCTGATTTGTTAAATGGATTTAGTGCACAATGACAGAAGTTAACCATCTAATCATTTACAAATTTCAAAAAGATCTGTGTTGTGGATATTATTTTCTTTCTTGATTTTCAGAAGTAACACGAGAGAATAACTTTTCAGTATGGAAGAAATCAACATAGACTTGAGATTTCTGGTCACTTGGTTTACTAGCAACAATAATGATTGATGAACTATTGTGTTTCTCAAATCTGCCTCAAGGATGTAAACCTATTGCATTCAAATTAAGACACTATAGTCAGGATGACTAGATGTTCATCAAGGCACAGACATCTCATTTATTATCAGAAGGTATCATCAAGCCAAGTTCATCTCCATGGTTGGCCCATGTGGTTGAGGCAATAAATTTACTTAAATGGTCACAACAAGTGATTTTGAATTGATTACTCTCAAGCTATTAACCAGGATCTGGACCTAGATTCCCATCCATTAACAGGAATAGATGAAATGCTTTATGATCTAGCAATGTATTAATTTTTTTTTTTTTATATTTGACTTAAAGTGTACATCACACCAAATTGAAATCAAGGAATATGAGAAAAAGTTTATTGCTTTTGAGGCTAGTGTGAAATTCTATCTATTTTGTATGGTTCAGCTTGGTGTCATTAATGAAGGAGGTGCATTTTAGTATGCAATGGACAAATGAATTGAAGATGAAAATCTCAAAGATACCGTTCCATATCTCGATAATATTAATGTTGTAGAATCAACTCCAGCTGAGCATGATGAAAACAGCCAGAAGGTTGTAAATGTTATTCAGAGTTGAAAATTAACACTTAGCATATCTAAATCAATCGTGTGTAATTTCAATCAATGTACTTGGGTTCTGTGTTGGTGAAATTAATACAAATCCTGATTCTGATCCTGACTGTCTAATCCAAGAACTGCAACTTCCCAAAAATGTGTGGTTGCTTCAAGATACATTTTAGGATTTTTAAATTATGTTAATTAGATTTCATTGAAAAAAATTAATCTTTGGTAAACAAAGATTTCTTCATTAAGTGAAGCAGAATTAGTCGCATTTAATTTCTTTAAGAAGCAACTTATGGATATTGTTCTATGTTGAGAGAGATGAGAAATTTCCATTTGTTGGGAAGTATAATATTTCTGATATTGCCATCATCATGGTAGTCTTAAACCAGGGTGGTCTTCCAGGGATTTTTATGTCTAATACTCCCCAGGGTTGTGAGTTATGTTAGCCAGCAATGGAGAAAGAGACTGTAGCCATTATTGAAGCTGTGTTGAAATGCAAACATTTCTTTGCTTAATGGCATTTTACTTTGATAACTGATCAGCATTCTGCAGTGTTTGTGCTGGATAGCCAAAGGTGAATTAAAATCAAGAATAGAAAAATACAAGAATGGAAGCTGAAGCTTACATCTTTTAGCTGCACAATACGTTACCATTCTGCTAAACAGAAGGTTATTTCTGACACATTGACTTAAGGCATTTTGCTGTTTTGTTTCCTTTAAATACAAAATGGCAGACATTCAAGAGGAGTTGTTGCCATCCTGGAATCACTCAACTTGTACATTTTGTGCAATCAAGTAATTTCGCTTTCTGAACAGAGAATGTGAAGAAGTCATGTCCATCTTGTAAGGGCTGTGCATAACTAAAACCATAGGTCTATTGTATAGCAGAAAAAACACTCATGAAAGTTAACAACTCATTATTGACAGTATTTACATTATTCGGACTATTGTCCTCATCTTTGTCGCCATATTTATCACAACGTTTCAGCCGTTGTACGCTCCGGCCTTCTTCAGGTGGTTGGAATTTCGAACTGAACCCTTTATTTCACTCACTGGGGTAGACTGTTCTAGTTCCACGTGCCATGTTTGATGGATGTCAGTTATCAGTTATCTCCTGCTAATTTTCCCTCTGAAAGTTCTCCACTGCCTTAACCAGAGTTGAACTCACATTTTTTGGGTTTCACATTGATCTAACCAACGCCTTTATCCACTGTGCCATGTGTCTTTGAGATAAAGGTGTTGGTTAGATCCAGTGACAGACCCAAAGAGTGTGAGTGTTAAATTCACTACACTCTATTTCCTCATCTCCTAGATATTTCAACTATGTCAAAGTACAAGTGTCCATTTTCTTTGCATTTTCTTTAATACTTCCTTGTTCCTCTGTCCATGGTATTCTCAGCATCCTTCTGTAGATCCACACCTCTATTGCTTCAAGTCATCTCTGTATTTGAAAATACCTCATCTCAGAAATATAGACAAACTCATTATTGATTTCAAACATTCTTTGCTGTCTGTAACCCATAATATATATATATATATATATATATATATATATATATATATAATGAAAAAACAGACCATTTTTAAGGTACCATTACAATAATTTATTTCACCAAAATCCTTTTTAAAGGATTTCGGATCATCAGGTAACACTTCCAACAATGAAATGAAAGGAAAAATGGGATTAGAAATTGATGGGTAGTGTAATTTTTATAATTAAACAGGGAGGGTGAAAGTGGCGGTTAAACTTAAACTTCATAACTTAAATTTGTATATATATATATATATATATATATAGATAGATAGATATAACTCAATAAAATCAAAAATTGCCTCATATGGGGAATAGGCATATTTCATCCAACAAAAAATTTATCCATCTTATTCAACCCTGGTATAGACAAAATGAAAAGCTGAATATTCATTAATAATTTTAAGAAATATATATATATAAACAAGGACTTGTACCACAGAAATAAAACACAGATTTGAATAAAATAAACGTCATATTTTTTATACCTTTAGTATCCTTTCAACCAACGCTTTTTCAAGAGGTATTTGTTGGCAATATACAAATACAATCAAGACACATCAACAATCTCCAAGAAATCAAAGGATGGTTTTTTAACTGTGAAGAATTCTTAAAAGCCTTGTTTTATTGTCCAATGATGTCCAGATGCCGGTTGTTTTGATTTTTGGTGTGTAACAGTCACTTCTCAATTTGCATGATGGTCATTCAATTGTTGTTCATCATACAAATTTAGAAGTGACTGCTACACACCAAAAGTCAAAGCAACATGTGTCTACACAGCATTGGACAATAAAACAAGACTTTTAAGAATTCTTCAGTCGAAAAACGCCCTGTGATTTCTTGAGGATTATTAATGTGTCTTGATTTTATTTGTATAACTCCAATGAATATCTTTTGAAAAAGCATTGGTTGAAAGGATCCTAAAGGTATTAAAAAAAATGACATTTATTTTATTCAAATCTCTCTCTCTCTCTATTCAAAATGAAAGGCTGAATACTTGTCAAGAGAATTGTGAGAATATATATATATATATATTCTTATAATTATTGATAAGTTTTCAAAATGAAATGCTGAATACATGAGTATAATTGTAAGAATAAATATATGTATATATATATATATAGAGAGAGAGAAAGACAGAGAGAGGAGGCACGGTGGAGTAATGGATAGCAGCTTGAATTGAGGAATCTGAGAGCTGAGTTCAAATTCCAGTTGAATCCCTTACATTCACTTACATGCTAATACCCTTGGTAAAGGTGTGAATCCTCTTCTCCCTCCAGCTATAGGTAAATAGCAGGAAAGACTGGGTTCTATAGCCTTGGATGGCAACTGGTCTAGGAGAACACAACTCTGAATTCAAAACCTGCGGAGGGTTGTTTGGGGACCTTGTGGCACGTAGTGCACCAAGTCTCTGTATTTGGCCCGTCAAAAAGTTTGGATGGTCCTGTATGAAACCTTCACCACTATCATCAAATCTTGTGCTGTTGTCGGGCTGTCGGTTTCCTGGGAACTGATCTGTTTGACCCTCATATGTTGAATTTGATGGGACAGTCAAATATATATACTTACAATTATTGCTGAGTATTCAGCCTTTCATTTTGTATTTCTCTAAAGTTAAGAACAGCTACACAAAAGTTAAGTTGGTTAAACAAAAATAAGCATTGGTTCAGATATTGCAGTGGACAAGTTTGTCCCACCCACTATTTGAATGAATCTAACAAAAGAAATCACACCAATCAAAGTAAAAAAAAAACAACACCTTGACTACTGAAGCAAGAGAAATTTAACAACTCTTATATCTGCCAGGTTGAAAAATCCTTCTTTTTTTTTTTTTCTAATTTTTACTAATCTGTCTTTGACCTTTCTTTGGCTTTTTCTCCTTTGACTAAGCCTTCTAAAAATGTTTTTCCTCCAAGTAAGTCTTTCTATTAAAAGATTATCTAAAAAACACTTTCAGTGGAACTTTCTCACTGGTCATTGCCAAGAGGAACAGCCCAAGATCCAAGTTCCGAAAATGCACCAAAATCAAGCAAGTACAAAAATATCTGAGAAATGTTTTAACAGACAATGAAAAATGTGACACAGAACTCTGAGGGTACATTGGAAATTCAAAAGATGCCTTTTAGAAGCTAACCAAAATATTAAGTAACAGGAAAATATCATTAGCAGCAAAGAAAAAAGTGCTGAACAGCTATGTATATCAATCTTCCTATATATTGCATTCAGTGATGTGCAGAGATTTAGTGATACCCGAGTTAACTCCTTGATTGTATGTCCCTAAGTCTCAAGTCAAAGGGCCTACTCCAGTCTCACTTATCAAAACATAGATCCACATTCACACAAGCTTGTGAGACTGTAAGGTGCTTGTACAACAAAGTTAACAGTTTCAAAAACTAAATATTTACTTCACTCTTTGTTATAGTGGAACAGAATGCTTTAAAAATTCCATTTACAAGACAATTGTTTATAATTAAATTCTATTCAATCAGTAGACTCATAACAATTGAAAACAATGTTTTTGTTTGAGTTTGGGTTTGATCAATTCATAAAAAAAAACAAAAAACAAAACTAATTAAGACATGCGTGTCCATCAACCTTAAACAATAATCTTTGTCAATTTTATTTTTCAGTCTTTATGATGGTCGATACTTGATCTATCTCTTACTGTTACATCCCCGGGCAACGCCGGGCTCTACTGCTAGTATTTTATAAATTTTAGCTGAATGTAGGTCTGGCTGTTCGGTCAATGAATGTTGAATGTTTCTTTATAAGGATATGGTTAATATTACAATTACTGGCCATTAAGGATTGCATGACTGGTTACAGATAGTGAATACCAATTAGGGAAGAGGAAAGAAAGTTAACCCAGCAGGACAACTGAATATAATATATAATTCAATAACATGTGGAAAAGGATAATTTCCAAAATGACATAATCCTAAAAATTATAATGAAAACTCTCCTAAAAGTAATGTGGCACATAAAATATTTATTCTGAGCAAAGCAACAACAGCAAATGATTTTTTTTTCTTATTAAATGAATTTGCAATTTTTACTTAAAGGAAGCAATTTATGTCATACCTTTGACATACTTTCCTTACTTTTGTAATGCTTGTGCCACTGATAATTAAACTATTTTCCCCAACAGGTTTTTGTGGTGAGGAAGGTGGCTAGACATCCTGGAGGATTAAAAGCAAGGCCAATGGCCATCTAGTACAATTGGATAGCTCCATGGATATGACGGCAACCAGTGCTATGATGACACAGAATCACAGACTGAAGCCAATGGCCAATGTGGAACATTCCCACAATGGAATCTAGGGCCACATATCTATGACCAAGATGATTTCTTAAGTTGGAGATAATTGCTGCCAGAACGATTCCTTACACAGGAAATATTTATGAATACATAAATTAGTCCTGTTTGAGATGTGTGGTTGAGCAATGCGATTGAGAAGAATTGTTCTACCACCTCAACAGGCATGAATTATTACCTTATATTTTTAAAAAATATATACTGCGTCACATGTTAGAAATGCTAAATTAAACACAGATTCAAGGCTCAAATTTAATATAAACTTAATATTGGGGTGTAAATACAGAATGTTAAGTGTAGGTAGGGGCGGGGCTATTGTAAAAAAAAAAAGGCAAGCTTAAAGTTTAAAAGAGGAATGTTGGGTAACTTGTGAAGTAATAATAGGCATTAAAATGGTTCAAGCGGCAGGGGGGGGTAATCAGTATGTAACCTAAAATATCATAAGTGAATGTGATATTTGGATAATACATTTATCTAGAATTAAAATATTTTAGGAAATTTTTTCCTGTGATTATAAGCTAACATTAGTTCATTTCATTTATTAAGTAGATTTCAATCATCAATTTTTTTGAGGATGAATCTTTTTTCCAGCAATATATATATATATATATATATATATATATATATATAATTTATTTATTATAATTTTATCATATAGACAAAACCATTTTACTCACTACAAAGATGCCACTTCGTTTCAGTGCATTTCAACTGCACTTCAACAGGTGAGAATTGAAATTTTGATTCTCACCCATAAATAATTATCACTCTACTATAGGTATCAAGTTCTCTTTTGGATTAATGCTGTGAACACTGGAATTTATATATAACTTTCATTCTCATCGCATCGAGTATATATATATATATATATATATATATATATATATAGTGTGTGTGTATTTAGGCAGTATTTTTTCATTGATGCATGTTTCATTAAATGATATAGAAAATTTTTTCTATTTATTTTATGTAAATTCTTTTCGTATCGTCTGATAAGCTCTTCGTTGAAAACACAACTATACTTAAACATGAAAACAATAAACAAAAACTAAGAATTCTTGAAGCTAACATAAAACAGTTGAAACCTAACCTGAACAATAAACTGAACTATAAACTCTCCACAAATATTCTTAAATGCCTATAACTGATAACAGAAGCCATACTTAATACTTCTCGTTTTCACTCTCACATGGTCATGTGTGATATCATGAACTGCGGTGCGATTTTTGCTTCCAGCGTCTCGTATGCATGAGTTTGTCATTACTTGGAAATCTTCCATGCAAACAAAAACAGACTATCATTATTGTTTTGTCCGTGTATTGGTTAATATATTGTAATGTAATTGTCATCTTTGATAATAGCATATGTAAACCAGAAGCTTAAATAGGTTTAAAAATATGTATCAATATTGTGATTTTCTTTCATCTTTTAATGATAAAGTTATTAAGCTTATCAGATGATATGAAAGGAATTTGCATAAAATAAATAGACAAAACTTGGCTATATTATTTAATGAAACATGCCTCTCTCTCTATCTATATATATATATATATATATATATATATATATATATATATATATATACAATTATTCACACAAAACTAATGCAAGGTTAATGATTTTAAATGGCGAGACATCCATCTCTTAAACAATTCAAATATTATACAAAAACTTTAGATCCGTTATGAATGAATTGATCCTTGTTCATATAAATTTCTGCCGTATTAGTTCAATTCATTCATAATGGATCTAAGGTTTTTGTGTAATATTTGAATTGTTTGCGAGATGGATGTCTCGCCATTTAAAATCATTAACCTTTGCATTAGTTTTGTGTGAATAATTCATGTATTTGTAAATTGATTGCACGTTTATTGTAATATATATATATATATATACTTTTTCTCTGTTAGTTTTTGTTTTTGTACAACAATCTTGAAGATCATTTGTCTTAGATTTACTTACTTTTTTTGCTTATCTATAGTTAGATTTACCAACTTTACCTTTTCTAGTCTCATTTATTTTATCAATTGATAATTTTAGTGCCAGTATTGTCAAAAAAGTAAAAAAAAACTAGTATAGATTATTTTAGTGTTATAATAATGACTTATCATAATCTCTGTATTTCAGGCTTAAATCCCAGATTATATTTTTTTTCTTTCAGCTTCTATTTTCCAGAGTTATCAAATTTTTCAATCCTTATGTTTGTTTATTTATGTCTAACTATTTTGTAATTTGGCTTTTTCTTGTCTGTTATTTTTTTTCTTAGAAAATTCTGTTAATTTCTTATCTACCCTATTAATAAGGCCTAGAATACATTGACTGTATGCCCTGTAAAGGGGAAACACCCTCTACTAAAAGAGAGATCACCTATCAAGTGGATGTTATAGACTCTGGTGTAAATGACCTATGTTTATTTACAGACTCAAGTATAATAAAAACTGATTTGTCATTAAATGACTCAATAAAAGTTGATTTGTCATAAATTCCAGCAATACAGTTCAGCCCTCCTTATCTGTATAGAATTCTTTTTTTCTTTTCTTTTTTTTTTTTTTTTAAGAAAATACTAATTTTGATTTTCATTCAAACAATATGTGAAAAATAAAAAAAAAAACAAAACATTTAGATAAGCGTAAATTGGATATTGTCATTTTGTTGGATAGCAAAATTTTTAATGCATGCAGTGTCAAAGTTTATCATTTGAATTTTTTTCTTGAGAAGTCAATTTGAAAATTAACAAAAACTATACAGAAGAAAATTATTCTTACAATTTGAGATTCGATCAAATTTGTTTGCAGGGAAAATTCAGACAATTTTCTCCTAAAATTATGAACGATGGAAAAATGATTTTTACCATTTTCTAAAAGTATCACAGATTCAATCAAATTCCTGCTTAAGTACAGAACAAAATAAGACATTAAAAAATAAATGTAAAAAAAAAAAAAATAAACAAAAATTGAATTTCATATAGGATAATTTCCAGTTAATTTGTAGGATAATTTTTTAATCGAGTATAATTTTCTTTAGAACAGTGAAATATCAGTTGAGTTATATATATCAACACAAAGAATGTATAAACATAAAAATTTCTTAAAATATATATATATATATTCATTAATGCTTGGTAAAGATTCTGGCCAAAAACAACTATTTTCCTGTTTTTCAGTGCATTTCAAGTATCAAATACATTTATATATTAAATTTATACTGTATCTATACTAAAATCATTAACAATTCACATGAAATATAACAGTTCCATTCTGTCAATAATGCTTGTCATAATTCCTGACCACCAACTATCCATTAGTAACAAATTTTTATTTTTAACGTGAAGACTGAGTGTCAAAATGAACTCAAATAGTTTTAGGTCAGAAACTGCAATTTATTTTGTTAAATCATAAAAATTTAATTAAGTATTGATGTTATGATTATAATTTCATTTATATTGTTAGAAATTATTTTTTTCATTCTAAGTAAAATTCAACTCTCAGTAGTTTTAGGGAAAGGACAAAAGTAATAGAATAATTTACTGAAATCTAAACCTTGCCAGCCTGCATGCAAAGCTTCTTGACTAAGTCGTAGAGTTGGGGCCAATTGAAGGTGAACGAAAGTGAAAGGAAAATAGAAGTGTTTTGATAAATGTGATTTTTTTAACCAATGGCTACTCAAGCCAGTTAACATCTGAAATACTTGTGCTGCCCACCAAAATTCTTTGGTAAATCAGAGCCGACCATTGTCTATAAAAATCCCTTCAATACAATGATCAATAGCAGTAGGAGAGGTGATGAATACCAAATAGTAGAAGGCACAACACCTTGCAGTGGGAGACACAATGCTGTCTAAAAACATCTAAAAATCTGACCAAGTGGAATTAAGTTTTATTTTCACCCCAACTATTATAAAAAAGTAGTTATTTTCATGACAGAAAACAAGTACTTTTTGAAAAACAATTCTCTATGCTGAGCTATGAAGGCATGAACAGATTCTGTCAGAAACTTTTGACAACTCACATCAAATCACAACACTTAAGATCATTAACATTTTATACCTTTAAGATAAATACACCCTTTTACCTGGATTCAACCTCACTGAAAGCCTTTCATTGTACCTTTTTCCTTGTAATTTTCACTGTTTTATATACACTGGTATTTTTATGTTATTTGATATTGATTGTAAACTTGATCTTTTTCCCACAACTACAATTGAGCCATATTTTTTAAAAAGTAAGTTACCCACTTTCCTGGGTGCACAAACCACCAAATTTGTGCATCCAAAATATTTAGTCAAATTTGCTTTTCAGTGGTTTTGCTTTTATATCTCATTGTGTATCTCTTGTCATGTTTTTTTATGGCGCAACTTCTTGTAGTTTTTTTTATCTTTATTGCATAATAACTTTCTTGCCTCTGCATGAAGAGTGGGTTATTACAAATTCTTCTGTGAGAGGTACCAAATTATTTTCTTACAGCTTTCTAGTAGAACATAGATAAATATAAAAAGATCATCGTACTCCAAGACTTTGATCAGTCTCAAAAATATATTAACTTTAGTTTTGTGTGATGTATGACTGGCTCAGGTTTGTGAGGTTTCGTTCCTGAGCATTGGACTTTTTCAGATTTTCTAAACAAAATATAGGTGGAGAAGTTTCTTTTTCAGGACATCATAGAACCGGTTAACTGGACAACAGACCAACACTCTCAGCCAGATTTTTCAAGCATCAGCAGAATTGAAAAATGATGAGAGAAAAACAGCAAACAGATGTACACATCAAACTTCTAAAATCCAAAGATACATTCGGATAGCAAAAAATGCTTTTCAAAAGCTAAGCATAAAAACTAGAAACTAATGAACTGTTATATAAATCAATTATAACTATGAAAACAAAGATGAAGATCAAACTTTTGAAATAATAGAAACAAAGAAAAGAGTACTGAACTGTTATATAATATCAATCCTCTTGTAAGGTAATGAATGCTGAACTGTCTCCTCACAGATGAAGAAGAGACTTGAAACAATAGAAACAAAGAAAAGAGTACTGAACTGTTATATAATATCAATCTTTCGATAAGGTAATGAATGCTGAACTGTCTCCTCACAGATGAAGAAGAAACTTGAAACAATAGAAACAAAGAAAAGAGTACTGAACTGTTATATAATATCAATCTTTTGATAAGGTAATGAATGCTGAACTGTATCACAGATGAAGTTATATAAACTTGAAACTTTCGAATAGAAACAAAGAAAAATACTGAAAGTTATATAATATCAACTCTTATAAGGTAATGAATGCTGAACTGTCTCCTCACAGACAGACTTGAAACAATGAAACAAAGAAAAAGAGTACTGAACTGTTATATAATATCAATCTTTTGATAACAATGAATGCTGAACAACAGATAAATCAAAGAAACTTGAAACAATGAAACAAAGAAATTATGAACTGTTATATAATATCAATCTTCTTGTAAGGTAATGAATGCTGAACTGTCTCCTCACAGATGAAGAAGAAACTTGAAACAATAGAAACAAAGAAAAAGTACTGAACTGTTATATAATATCAATCTTTTATATAATGAATAGAATCCTATGAAGATGAAGAAGAAACTTAAACAATAGAAACAAAGAAAAGAGTACTGAACTGTTATATAATATCAACTGTTATAAGGTAATGAATATCTGAACTGTTCGAGATGAAGAAGATGAAGAATGCTGAAACAATAGAAACAAAGATATGAACTGTTATATAATATCAATCTTTTGTAAGGTAAGATGAAACAGATGAAGAAGAAAATTGAAAATAATAGAAACAAAGAAGAGTGAACTGTTATAGAATCAATGAACTGTTATATAATATCAATCCAGATGAAGAAGAAACTTGAAACAATGAAACAAAGAAAAGAGTACTGAACTGTTATATAATATCAATCTTCTTGATATGGTAATGAATGCTGAAGAAAGAACAGATGAAGAAGAAACTTGAAACAATAGAAACAAAGAAAAGAGTACTGAACTGTTATATAATATCAAATAGGTAATGAATGCTCCAGATGAAGAAGAAACTTGAAACAATGGAAACAAAGAAAAGAATATTGAACTGTTATATAATATCAATCTTTCGATAAGGCAATGAATGCTGAACTGTCTTGAACAGTTATATAATAAAAAAAAAAAAAAGATACTGAACTGTTATATAATATCAATCTTCTTGTAAGGTAATGAATGCTGAACTGTCTCCTCACAGAAGAAGAAACTTGAAACAATAGAAACAAAGAAAAGAGTATGAACTGTTATATAATATCAATCTTTTGTAAGGTAATGAATGCTGAACTGTCTCCTCACAGATGAAGAAGAAACTTGAAAACAATAGAAACAAAGAAAAGAGTACTGAACTGTTATATAATATCAATCTTTTCGATATGGTAATGAATGCTGAACTGTCTTGAACAGATGAAGAAGGAAACAATAATGAAGAAAAGAGTACTGAACTGTTATATAATATCAATCTTCTTGATAAGGTAATGAATGCTGAACTGTTCCTCACAGATGAAGAAGAAACTTTGAAACAAAGAAAAAAGAAAGAGTACTGAACTGTTATATAATATCAATCTTTCGATCTGGCAATGAATGCTAATGAATGAAACTTGAAACAATAAACTGTCTCTGATATGTTATATGATCAATCTGTAGGTAATGAATATGAAGTCTCCTCACAGATGAAGAAGAAACTTGAAACAATAGAAACAAAGAAAAGAAACTGAACTGTTATATAATATCAAATAAGGCAATGAATGCTGAACTGTGAACTCACAGATGAAGAAGAAACTTGAAAAATGGAAACAAATGAAAAGAATCTGAACTGTTATATAATATCAATCTTTCTTATAAGGTAATGAATGCTGAACTGTCTCCTCACAGATGAAGAGAAGAAATAGAAACAAAGAAATGGTACTGAACTGTTATATAATATCAATCTTCTTGAAAGGTAATGAATGCTGAACTGTCTCCTCACAGATGAAGAAGAAACTTGAAACAATAGAAACAAAGAAAAGAGTACTGAACTGTTATATAATATCAATCTTCTTGATAAGGTAATGAATGCTGAACTGTCTCCTCACAGATGAAGAAGAAACTTTGAAACAATAGAAACAAAGAAAAGAGTACTGAACTGTTATATAATATCAAATATGGTAATGAATGCTGAACTGTCTCCTCACAGATAAGAAATCAATAGAAACCTGAACTGTTATATAATATCAATCTTCTTATAAGGTAATGAATGCTGAACTGTCTCCTCACAGATGAAGAAGAAATGAAACAAAGAAACAAGAAAAAAGTACTGAACTGTTATATAATATCAATCCTCTTATAAGGTAATGAATGCTGAATCAGAAACAAAGAAAAGAGTACTGAACTGTTATATAATATCAATCTTCTTATAAGGTAATGAATGCTGAACTGTCTCCTCACAGATGAAGAAGAAACTTGAAACAATAGAAACAAAGAAAAGAGTACTGAACTGTTATATAATATCAATCTTCTTATAAGGTAATGAATGCTGAACTGTCTCCTCACAGATGAAGAAGAAACTTGAAACAAAGAAACAAAGAAAAAGAAATAATATTGTTAGGTAATGAAACAATAAGGAAACAAAAGAAAAGAGTACTGAACTGTTATATAATATCAATCCTCTTGTAAGGTAATGAATGAACTGTTGAACTGTTATATAATATCAATCTTCTTATAAGGTAATGAATGCTGAACTGTCTCCTCACAGATGAAGAAGAAACTTGAAACAATAGAAACAAAGAAAAAATGAACTGTTATATAATATCAACTGGTAATGAATGAACTGTCTCAATGAAGAAGAAACTTGAAACAATAGAAACAAAGAAAAGGTGAACTGTTATATAATATCAATAAGGTAATGAATGCTGAACTGTCTCCTCACAGATGAAGAAGAAACTTGAAACAATAGAAACAAAGAAAAGAGTACTGAACTGTTATATAATATCAATCTTCTTATAAGGTAATGAATGCTGAACTGTCTCCTCACAGATGAAGAAGAAACTTGAAACAATAGAAATATCAAAGAAAAGAGTGAAGAAGAACTGAACTGTTATATAATATCAATCCTTCGTAATTGATGAAGGTAATATAATATCTGAACTGTCTCCTCACAGATGAAGAAGAAACTTGAAACAATAGAAAAAAATGAACTGTTATATAATATCAAAGGTAATGAATGCTGAACTGTCTCCTCACAGATGAAGAAAACTTGAAACAATAGAAACAAAGAAAAGATATGAACTGTTATATAATATCAATCCTCTTGTAAGGTAATGAATGCTGAACTGTCTCCTCACAGATGAAGAAGAAACTTGAAACAATAGAAACAAAGAAAAGAGTACTGAACTGTTATATAATATCAATCCTCTTATAAGGTAATGAATGCTGAACTGTCTCCTCACAGATGAAGAAGAAACTTGAAACAATAGAAACAAAAGAAAAGAGTACTGAACTGTTATATAATATCAATCTTCTTATAAGGTAATGAATGCTGAACTGTCTCCTCACAGATGAAGAAGAAACTTGAAACAATAGAAACAAAGAAAAGAGTACTGAACTGTTATATAATATCAATCTTCTTATAAGGTAATGAATGCTGAACTGTCTCCTCACAGATGAAGAAGAAACTTGAAACAATAGAAACAAAGAAAAGAGTACTGAACTGTTATATAATATCAATCCTCTTATAAGGTAATGAATGCTGAACTGTCTCCTCACAGATGAAGAAGAAACTTTGAAAAATAGAAACAAAGAAAAAAGTACTGAACTGTTATATAATATCAATCTTTCTTATAAGGTAATGAATGCTGAACTGTCTCCTCACAGATGAAGAAGAAACTTGAAACAATAGAAACAAAGAAAAGAGTACTGAACTGTTATATAATATCAATCTTCTTGTAAGGTAATGAATGCTGAACTGTCTCCTCACAGATGAAGAAGAAACTTGAAACAATAGAAACAAAGAAAAGAGTACTGAACTGTTATATAATATCAATCCTCTTGTAAGGTAATGAATGCTGAACTGTCTCCTCACAGATGAAGAAGAAACTTGAAAAAATAGAAACAAAGAAAAGAGTACTGAACTGTTATATAATATCAATCTTCTTGTAAGGTAATGAATGCTGAACTGTCTCCTCACAGATGAAGAAGAAACTTGAAACAATAGAAACAAAGAAAAGAGTACTGAACTGTTATATAATATCAATCCTCTTATAAGGTAATGAATGCTGAACTGTCTCCTCACAGATGAAGAAGAGACTTGAAACAATAGAAACAAAGAAAAGAGTACTGAACTGTTATATAATATCAATCTTCTTGTAAGGTAATGAATGCTGAACTGTCTCCTCACAGATGAAGAAGAAACTTGAAAAATAGAAACAAAGAAAAGAGTACTGAACTGTTATATAATATCAATCCTCTTGTAAGGTAATGAATGCTGAACTGTCTCCTCACAGATGAAGAAGAAACTTGAAACAATAGAAACAAAGAAAAGAGTACTGAACTGTTATATAATATCAATCTTCTTGATAAGGTAATGAATGCTGAACTGTCTCCTCACAGATGAAGAAGAAACTTGAAACAATAGAAACAAAGAAAAGAGTACTGAACTGTTATATAATATCAATCCTCTTATAAGGTAATGAATGCTGAACTGTCTCCTCACAGATGAAGAAGAAACTTGAAACAATAGAAACAAAGAAAAGAGTACTGAACTGTTATATAATATCAATCCTCTTATAAGGTAATGAATGCTGAACTGTCTCCTCACAGATGAAGAAGAAACTTGAAACAATAGAAACAAAGAAAAGAGTACTGAACTGTTATATAATATCAATCCTCTTATAAGGTAATGAATGCTGAACTGTCTCCTCACAGATGAAGAAGAAACTTGAAACAATAGAAATATGGTTCTACAGAAGGATGTTGAGAATACCAAGGGGCAAACATGCAAGCAAAGGCAAAGTTCTAGAGACAATGGCAACTACAATAAAAAAGTGAAGGTTCGTTAAAGACACTGGAACAATGAATGCGATATTTATACTGAGAATAATAGAAAGAGAGATACAAATGGAGAAGAACATGTACATGTGTTTCTTAGATTATGCAAAGGCATTTGATAAACTATGTTCCAAAGAACTGTTGGAACCACTAGGTAAAATTTTGACATATTTGGGAAGGATATTAGAATAATCCAGAACTTATATTTGGGAAGGATATTAGAATAATCCAGAATATATACTGGGAGTAAACCGCCTGCATATGGATGAGAAATGAGTTCAATAAATATACAAAAATAAAAAGGTGTTATAAGACAAAGATGTGTCTTCTCGCCAGATTTATTCAATGAATACAATGAAGTGATTCTGAGAAAATTAGTATTCTTCCTAGGATTCATTATTGGTGGCGACAATGTTAACAACATAAGAAAACCAGATGACACAGTGTTAATAGCAGACACAGAAACTACAAGAATTCTTATAGAATATAGAGAATGAAAACGAGAAGAAAGGTCTAAATATCCATTGTAAGAAGACTGGCTTCATGGTTGGTAGCAAAAAGAACTGCTCAACATGAAAATTACAAATTAGAGATATCAAAATCAAACAAGTATAATTTAAATATCTTGGAAGCATTTTAACAGAAAACGGAAAGTTCGACACTGAAATCCGAAGACGCATTGGGAAAGCAGAAGTTGCCTTCCAAAAGCTAAGCAAAGTATTAAGAAACAGAAAGATTTCATTCGAAACAAATAGGACCTGAGCTGTTGCATAATATCAGTCCTCCTATATGGCAATGAATGCTAAACAATCTCCTCACAGATGAAGAAGAAACTTGAAGCAACAGAAATATGGTTCTACAGAAGGATGTTGAGAATACCATGGATCAAAGATGTGAACAATGACAATGTTTTTAGGGAAAATAGAATCAAAAATGGTAGTTAAACTTAATATCAGGAATAGATAAATGAAATTTTTATAATAATGAGGAAAGAGTGCTTGGAAAATATGATAGTCATGGGAGACATTGAAGGCAAGAGGGACAGAAGAAATCAATGCATGACCTACATAGCAAGCTTGAGTAAATGGATGGTGGATCAAGATTTAGGGAAGATAACAAAAATTCAAAATTTATTAACAGCTACAGAGGATAGGAAATTGTGGAGAGCCATGATTGCCAACATTCTGAAAGGACACAGTACGTAGAAGAAGAACAAGCCTTGATCAAGACTGTCCATCTACTGTTGGATATTAGTTGAGGAAGACCTTTGACCTCACTTCTGCTGCATCAGAGAGTGAGTGAAAGTTGGAATGGGTGATAGCATAAACAGGAAATGGCTAAAATAAATAGGATGCACAGGTATCCTGAGCCTTGAATAAACAGGGCACAAAGATGTCCTGAGTGGAAAGAAATGCACGCTTGCATGGGTACATGCTGGAAGAGGCGTGGCCACAAGAAGTTGCATAGGCGAGATACTGGAAGAAGGCATAGCTACATGAAGTTTCATGGGTGTCCATATGTTATAAAAACAGTCCAACTCTTGGCCTGAGAGAGAGGCTGGCTAGAGTTTAACTGAAGATGTTGTCTCTGTCAATTCCTGTATGCACAATCCTAACCTCTGTGATTCTCCCTCATTCTATCCAATTGCCACAACTTGAACAATAAAACTATTTATATATTTTTATGTATAAGTGTTCGTCACCTTATTTGAGTTCAGCAGCAATATAGAATACTGCCACATTGTCATATATTTGGTACTATGATCAAGGATTCTTCACCCTGATGCTATGGAAAGACATACAATATAGTGCTAAATTTAGTAACCAGAAGATGAGTCAGTCAGGCAGCTATTTAGTGCTACACATATAAACAAGGGTCACCCCAAATGTCTAAACACAGATCCAGTGCCTTCTCTTTCATACTGGGGCAATGTGGGGCCAAGTTATCAGCTCAGATTGTTAAACCATCATCCCTTTGGCCACCCTTTAGTTCTTTGCTAATGCTTTGATGTCCACTCTGTTGCTTTAATTGTCCACCTGTTGTCTTTGAGATGAGAGACCTGACAGGCACATTTATGTTTGCCCTTCTTCATTGTCTTAATTATGTCCTTCACTTCAATCAACTGTCAAATCCAGGTGTTGCTCTTTCTGTCACATCAGGTGTCATCAAGCATGATAGTTTGCAATATCACTTGTATAATTCATTTATAAATCTTTACTATTAAATGTGTTGTTGTATTGATATTTAATTCAAAATTATGACATTATGACATTGGGATAAATTTCTTGTAAGTTTACAGGGAAAATAAATAGTGATAACCATTTTTATCTGTCCTCTTTAAACTGCTTTACTGGTTTTCTCGCTATAACAGCCTGCAAAATGTATCCTCTTTGATGCATACAAGAACTCTGTTTTAACATTAATGCTTCCTGACCACTGATAATCCATTTTTCCTGGTTTTCAGTGCACAACATATAGATTGAGTGCTGAAAATTGCCTAGCCTACTCTAAAATCTAGTATTAATTATAAAAATTAAGATAAAAATTTGGTGCTAATTATCAAAATTAAGATGAAAATTTGGTGCTAATTATAAAAATTATGATGAAAATTTGGTGCTAATTATAAAAATTATGATGAAAATTTGGTGCTAATTATAAAATTAAGATGAAAATTTGGTGCTAATTAACAAAATTAAGATGAAAATTTGGTGCTAATTAACAAAATTAAGATGAAAATTTGGTGCTAATTGTCAAAATTAAGATAAAAATTTGGTGCTAATTAACAAAATTAAGATGAAAATTTGGTGCTAATTAACAAAATTAAGATGAAAATTTGGTGCTAATTGTCAAAATTAAGATAAAAATTTGGTGCTAATTAACAAAATTAAGATGAAAATTTGGTGCTAATTAACAAAATTAAGATGAAAATTTGGTGCTAATTGTCAAAATTAAGATAAAAATTTGGTGCTAATTGTCAAAATTAAGATAAAAATTTGGTGCTAATTGTCAAAATTAAGATGAAAATTTGGTGCTAATTAACAAAATTAAGATGAAAATTTGGTGCTAATTAACAAAATTAAGATGAAAATTTGGTGCTAATTAACAAAATTAAGATGAAAATTTGGTGCTAATTATCAAAATTATGATGAAAATTTGGTGCTAATTATCAAAATTAACATAAAAATCCTCTCTTATTAAAGTTAAAATAAAAAAACTAGTATTAATTATATAAATAAAAATAAAAATCTGATATCAATTCTAAAAATTAAAATAAAAATACAATATTATAGATTTCTAATATTGAAAATCTGTTATTATTTATAGGTTGCAAAAAAAAAAATAGAAAATTTGGTAGCAATTACAGGTTTCTAAAAAGAGAATATCTGGTATTAATTAAAGGTAATTTACTAAAAAAAAATTCCTGTATTAATTATAGGTAGCTAAAGGAACTGGTACCATCAGTCAATTATGTGCCTTGCGTTGATACACACTCAGGCAATCATGTATTTTTCGAACATTAACTGATGAGCTAGATTTCTTCCTGCAGTAGGTTGCCATTGTTTTCTGTGGTAGACCAGTTGCCATCCAAGGCTATAGAACCCAACCTGGCCTGCTATTATACCGATAACTGGTGGGTGGGGGGGAAGAAGGGGATTCATACCTTTCCCAAGGGTATTAGCACTAAGTGAATGTAATGGATTCAGCAGGAATTCGAACTCGGTTTTCCAATTCCTCAGTCTAAGAAAGAAATAATCTGGCATTAAAGGTTCATTATACCAATTTGGTATTAATTGTGTGTATAATCCATGAATGGCCACCACATCCATGTCCTCTCTTCCTTGTATCTTTCTTGTTGCTGATTCTTATGCACATAATTTTTGCTGGCAGACATTTTTTTAGAGAAATCAAATCATATTTAACCATTCCATACAAAATCCAAAAGGCTTTGAGTAAGTAAAACCTTAGTGGCATGGCAAAGATAATCCTTCTTTGAACATTGTCAATTGACACTAAAGAATCACAAACAACTGTACCAAATAACAGAAACCAAATCACTTGAGGATCTTCAACAGCAGTAACAACTAAGATGAATATCTTCTGTAATTCAAAGAGAAAATAATAACATAATCACTATGTTGACATTCCAAACTACTTCAAATAGAAGGTTAGGAAGGAAACCTCCATCAATACTGGAAAGAGTGATAACAGCTACTGGACTTGTGAAACCCGTTTTTCTAAAAAAGTGTTTTAAGAGAAGGATTTTATATATTTCAACCAAAAGCTGGAATGGCAGCTCAGTCAAGGAATATCAAATGTTTCGATTATAGGGAAACAGCTGATATTACCATCACCATTATGCTACACAATTTTTTTTTCTTACTGAAGATAAACCCTCTCTTCAAAAAACAAAGAAATTAAAAGAACATATCATCATCCCAAATATTGTCAAAAAATTTAAAATTAAAGGACTATTTCTTTTTGGTCATAATCTGGACTAAAGTCAGACTATGTAACCTCTCCACCATGAATATATACTACAGTATTCTCTAATTCAACATGGCTTATGGGTATATAACATTGAAACACTGGTTCCTGTAAAATCATCAAAGTTAAGCAATGTCAAGCCTGGTCAGTAACTAGGTGAGGGACCACTTGGGAATTCTATATGCTGTAAGCTTGGATGTGCAGGTGATGTAATGAATAATGGCTTGGAATTTTTAATCAGAGAGCTGAGTTTCAATTTCAGTTGAGTTTATTATATGCACTTACAGGGGAATAGATGGAACATAGGAAGTTTTAAGAAAATTTTTGAGAACAGATGTGCACTCGTACTCAGTGTCAGGAAGATGCAGTGGAATCTTTTTGGATGCATAGGCTTACTGCCATATCACATTGAAACACTGGTTTCTGTACGATTACTGAAGTTAAGCAAAGTTGAGATTGGTGAGTGTCTAGATTGGTGACTGCTTGGAAAAAGCAGGTGCTCTATTTACAGGATTCGGACTATTGTCCTCATCTTTGTCGCCATATTTATTACAAGGTTTCAGCTGTTGTACGCTCCAGCCTTCTTCAGGTGGTTGGAATGTCGAACTGAACCCTTTATTTCACTCACTGGGGTAGGCTGTTCTAGTTCCACATGCCATGTCTAATGGATGACAGTTATCTCTTGTTAATTCCCCTCAAGGACACATGGTGCAGTGGATAAAGGTGTTACTTAGATCCAATGACAGGACCCAAAGAGACTGACTTCAAAACCTGGTTAAAGCGGTGGAGAAATTTCAAATAGAAAAATATTCTTTTTGCCTATATTTCTGAGATGAGGTATTATGTACATTATTTACATTAGTCAGACTATTGTCCTCGTCTTTGCTGCCATATTTATTACAACGTTTCAGCCATTGTATGCTCTGGCCTTCTTCAGGTGGTTGGAATGTCGAACTGAACCCTTTATTTTGCTCACTGGGGTAGACTGTTTTAGTTCCACGTGCCATGTCTAATGGATGTCAGTTATCTCCTCTTAATTCCCCTCTGAAGGTTCTCCACCACCTTAACCAGGGGTTGAACTCACACTCTTTGGGTCCTGTCACTGGACATAACTAATGCCTTTATCGACTGTGCCATGTGTCCAGTAAGCAAAATAAAGGGTTCAGGTTCACATTCCAACCACCTGAACAAGGCCAGAGTGTACAAGGCCAAAACGTTGTGATAAACATGGCGACAAAGACAAGGACAATAGTCCAAATAATGTAAATAGTGTACATTATACCTCATCTCAGAAATATAGACAGATACCAAAAGCAGGTGCTGTAAGCACGGATGTGCAGATAGTTGGTCCCTGCTTAAAATTGGTAAGCCAAGAGCTGAGTTCCAATTCCCATTGGGTTCGTTATATTCACTTACATGCAAATTCCTTGAGGGAAGTTATGAATCCAACTCTTCCCCCTCCAACTATGGGTTAATTAGTAAACCTTGTATCACTAAATCATTATTATCTAAAAAACAAATTCTTATAATGTAAAAATATTTTCTGGGTTTAAATAACCTCCAAAGGGTTGATAAGCTGTGAAAAATGAGTGAATGAATCAATCTAATTCAACTCATACCTTTCTGATTCTATATTTGAAGCCTTTTGAATCTACAATCCTGATGTTGTAACAAATGTAAGAAAAACATAGTTTTGCATTTGTTACGTTAGGATTGTCCGCCATTGTGGATTGTTTATCTTTCCACATTTTATTCCTGCATACTCCAATGAAAAACTAATTTGAATAGTGTTGAAAATGAAAACTAATTCAGAAAATATACCTTATAGGCCAAAGGTGTGTGTGTGTGGGGGGAGGGGTCACCCACTGGATTTCAAAGAATCACTTAAAAATTGAAGGTTCCATACCTTTACCAAAACTAACGTACTAGCTCACTTTCAAGCCAGAGAAACTTTGTCTGCCTGAAGGATTTCATCATGATCAAAAAGTATTCAGCACAGATTGTTGTGCATGCAAACTAAGTTATAACATTCTCACTCTCTTTTGTTGCCTATAGCAGTGCTTGGAAGGAAATTTAGTATAGTATGGTCATCTTACCACGCTGCAGAGATTTCATCAGTGACCATTGCTTATGCAGCAGTTTTTGGCCAAGGAAAACATTTCACAGGTTCGACAACCACCATATTCCCCAGACCTCACCTCTTTCAATTTTTTCCTCTTTGCAAAATTTAAATCCCACTTGAAAGGACCAAAATTTCAAGACATTGAGAAAATCAAAGAAAATGCAACAAGACATCTGCATGCTATCCCCAAAAAGACATTCCTGGAATTCTTCTATCAATGCTAGATAAAGTGTGTGGCTACTTCGAAGGCTGGATAAAGTGAGGAGTCTACTTTGAAGGAGATTAAATACAGAATTGATATGTGTTGTAGTTTTTTTTTTATAGCACTAGTCCTGTTACTTTTTGATCAGACCTTGTATTCAATAATAATAAAATTGACCCATTGTTGCATACAATTTCCTTAAAATATTTGCTTGTTTTGTTCATCTGCCTTGCTGACTTATGTCAATCTTGGGGCTGCCAGATTTTAAAGTTTAGGTAACTCCATCTCTATAAAAAGGATGCTATGCACTAATAGATTAGTTCCAGCATCTTAGATTAGTACGTGTCAATTAAACCAAAGAAGGTATGAACCTTACTAATTATTAAATCCAGAGGGTGGTCCCAATCTTTTGGCTTGTCATGTATGTGCTTGATAACTGGTAAATCTCTTTTATAATTATTGTTCATTCACCACAGAGACAAATTAAAACAAATCAAATGTTTTCATTTAACCATCTACACATTGCATCGTTAATATTCACTTATTTTTTTTTTTTTGTTAAATTAAATCAGATGACATCATGAACTTGAATCGGCATTCATAATAGAAAAAAAAAATTCTACTCCATTTAACATAGTACAGAATTGAGTGTTAAATTAGATTCGCTTGCAATGTTGCTTTTTGTTGATAGCAAAGATGGAAATATCGATATTCATTATTTATTGGGTTTTATTATTTGGTTACTGAAAAGATAAAATCTCTTTTCGTCAGTTGGTTGGTTGATGATGGAAATCTAATTTCAACTCATTGTAGATAAATATTGTCTATTCATCTGTAGTCCACAGACAGAATGTCCCCAACATGGTCTGCAGTGAAGAATAGCTTTATTGAAAAACAAAAATCATCTTTCTCTTGATATAAATCAGATTTTATTTGTAAACAAGGTTATTAAATTATTAAGCCATTTTTGGTCACCGTTTCCACTCTTGACAAAAGAAGGTGAATATTATTGCACTTATAATCAGGAACCTTGATAAACGTGGATTGTTCAGTGGTTAGAACAGTAGGCTGGAGAGTTCCACCAGTTAAGATCTCTCTCAACAATTACATGGCATGCCACTTCCACAAAGGTGAATCATCCTAATTTGCTCCATATTTCAAATCTAAAGAGAAACTTCCGCTAAGATAGGTATTTCTCAAGAACTGCTTCTTTCTGCAGCAGGCTCCCATGTGGATGCTTCCCTGAACTTTACACTCTTAACCACTTCCAGTCAGTTGTTATCCTTACACGCAACAACCCCCGTGCTTTACTTCAAATCACCGATGTTGTTTATCAGGAATATTTCACAGTATCTTTCTACTTTCAGTTGCTCTCAAACATTGTATTGAGTGACCTTTATTATAAAAAAAGTTGACAGTTTCATTTTGAGGATAAAAGATTTAATTGTTTTTTGACTACAGTATTCTCAAACCTCCTATTTTTCTTTATCTTACTCTTTCTCACTATGATGGACTCTCTCGCCATTTTTGACATATAAGGATCCAACAACCTTATTCAGTTTTTATGCCTGCGTCATATGTGACACTTCAGTCCTGCTAGTGACCTGCATACAAGTCCCCATATCGTGCAACAATTTCTGATACCACTCTGGCACAAATATTACCAGTTACTTCTATCCATGGCAACTTGCCAAAAGTTAGTATGAGGCACATTGACAATCCTTCATCCTCTGTCAAGTTGGCGATACATGAAGACCTTAGGCATTCTGTTGTCACTCATTCTTGCAACATGATCAGCCAGCCTCACTATATATATATATATATATATATATACAGTTAATTAAATAATAAAATAATAGTTAATTAAATAATAAAGTGTTTGATATTCTTTAATTAACAATAATTTTGCTCTGTCATTTCACATAGAGCTCTTCCTGGATCTATATCCTCCTGGAAATTCCATATGGATTACCATATTGTATCATTGTACCATTACTATATATATATATATATATATATATATATATATATATATATATATATATATATGAAATGAAATGGACAAAGGCCATTTCATAATGTGTGACGTCATTTGTTTACATTTGATACACCATGAGCATATATGAATGTACGTGAGCAATTCATGGAAGATTGAAGTTTAAATACAGTAAATTTGACCTTGCTAACCGAACGCGCCTCTGTGGCCAAATCAGTAAAGGCACGTCAAGCTAAATGACGGTTCCGTATAGGATACAGGTTCGAATCCTGTCGGAGGATGAATATTTTCTGTGAAAATTTCTCAGACATTCAGGCTGGTAAATGTTGTTTAATACTGTTTGTTATAAACAGAGCATTTACTTAAATATTTGTATCTATAAAAAGAATGTATAAACATAAAAATGTCTTAAAATATATATTATAAAATGGACTAAGTCCGACAATTATTTTAATATATTTATTTTTTATATGTTATATTCATAGATACAAATATTTAAGTAATTGATCTGTTTATAATAAACAATATTAATAACATTTTTCAGCCTGAATGTCTTAGAAATTTCATAGAAAATATTTGTCTTCTGACAGGAACAAACCTCTATCATATGTTCAGGCTGGTAAATGTTGTTAATATTGTTTATTATAAACAGAGCATTTACTTAAATATTTGTATCTATAAAAAGAATGTATAAAAAATATATATATATATATATATATATATATATATATATATATATATATATATATATCATAAAAAGACAACATAAATAAAAACAAAAGCAAATACACCTTTCCCAAGCCAATGTAGCCATCAAAATTTAAAAAAATTAAAAGACAATGGTAAAATCAAAACCTTCTATTATTAAAAATAAGTACATAAACAAAATGTTTCACAGTCAGCCTTAAGAATATTTTTCAGCATTCATAAACTTTAAAATTTGTGAAACCTACTGATATATTTACTTCTGTTTATAAATACATGTTGCAAAATAAAATTCTTACATTTGCCTTCATTTGACAAAACGCATTGTTAAAGAAAAGTTTTTCCTTTTGTCTTTATTCATATAGTA
This sequence comes from Acanthosepion pharaonis, assembly GCA_903632075.3. Classification (NCBI taxonomy): domain Eukaryota; kingdom Metazoa; phylum Mollusca; class Cephalopoda; order Sepiida; family Sepiidae; genus Acanthosepion; species Acanthosepion pharaonis. The sequence goes on from CAHIKZ030004832.1 coordinate 34,256, forward strand.
GACATATGTTTATCTTGAAAGATAAAAATAACATCTTGTTTGGTCAAAATTCAGTCCATTGGTGGTTTGACTGGAGTGACCTTTCCAGGGTTCACGTCTAAGCAGGGGTACAGGGGGAGTTCAATACCTGGTTAAGGCATTGGAGAACTTGGAGAGGGGAATTAACAGGAGATAACTGATAACTGACATCCATTAAACATTGCACATAGAACTACACCAGTGAGCAAAATAAAGAGTTCAGTTTGACATTCCAACCACCTGAAGAAGGCCAGAGCATACAACGGCCAAAACGTTATAATAAATATTGCAACAAAGATGATGACAATACTTCGAGTAATGTAAATAGTGTAAATAATTAAATATAAACAAATAAAAATTCAACAGCATTTACTTACTTTTGTTTATGAGGCATTAAATTAGATCACTTAGCATCTTCCATAGTTTACCTTAACTTTCATTCTTAAATTTAAAAATTTTGAAAACCTCCCAATATTTTTACATGCATGTTGCAAAATAAAATTCTTACATTTGCCTTGATAAAGTCCATCATATGACAAAAACACATTGTTAAAGAAAATATATATATGGTGGACTCTCCTATTGTGAACGATAGGTGAGGATCAGCATTGGATAGTGCCTTTTGTTATACACTTATACATGCTAGCAGGGGCTATTGTGGAGAAAATCCGGTAAAAGACACATATTTCATTTGTGCTTTCTTAGGTGTGATACTAGACCAGCCTTGCTGTAGGTGACAAAGCCACACAGACAGATGAAATTTGTTAAAGCAGGATTTTGATGGCATCTCTGCTTCAGAGCTTGACAAAGCTGATCATGGTGCTTCGGTCTACGGTCTTCAAAACCCTTTAACTTAATGAAACATGTCTTATGCCACTCCTTTTGGTTTGATGCTTGGGCTTCCCAGGTTTTAAGATTAAGGTTGAGACATTTCAAGTGGTCTTTCAATTTGTTTTTGTAGCATAAGAGTGGACGTCCAACTGAATGGTTAAAAAATATATATATATGCTGTTGTACAGAGATTGTAGTAACAAGATGTTTTTTGTTCTTTTTTTAACAAGAGGTATTCTAGTGATAGTATTGTGATATATGCATAGATGGTTTGTTGTCTAGAGAGGAAGGAGAAGAGAAGTTTTGTTTCTATGACATCCAGTGGCTGAAGAGAGAAAGAGGCTTTCAGCCCTTTCCTTTTATACTGCTTTATACAACACCATCGAGCAGGTATTAAGAGAAGTCACTTGTCAGACAAGGTGCAATAATCGCAAAAAGATTCAGGGCTAAAATCATGTAGCAAATGCAGGGTGTGGTAGAAATACATTCCACATATACCACCCACAAATACCTCCCACATAATATTAAGAGATTTGCTAGATGAAGGCACTGTTACCACTAATGTCTTACCATTATATGGGTGGTACTTCTGCCACACCCTGTATTAAGTCACCATAAATTCAAATCATGTCCTCTTGATTAGACAAAGCACATTCCCAATTTTATCAGTGGTACTCTGTAATTGCCGAGCTAGATTTAATAGCAGACTTATACAGATTATGTCGATGACCTAACCAAAGAACTAATTGTCAAAAAAAATAAATCGTAATAAGAGGAGAATTTTGAAGAATTTCTATTTTCTTTCTAGAGTTTTACATGCAGCTTTACATTGTATGGCACAAGGCAAAATGAAAAGAAGTGACTTTTGGAACTGACCAATAACAAATATATATGCACATGCAAATCAATATGTCATTTGGAAATCTCTACAAAATGGTACTTCTGCAGCAGAAAAAGTAAACAAATATGTGTACATGCATGAAAATATATAATTCAGCTTATATATATTTAAAAACTAATTGCATAACTATATACAGATCAGTCCTTGAAAATGAATGCAGCAACTTTCAAAAGTACTAGAAAGAAAAAAAATAATATAAAAGTTAATATGAATTTTAGCAAATTTACCAATGGCACAAAACAACTTAATAATAAAAAAAATTGATGGACAGAATTAGTCCATATGATTTAACAAAACATGTTTAAGAGAATTCTTACTGCAAAAATACACCATATATATAAATATATATATATATATATATATAGGGTTTATGTGGGCAGCCTTAAATGTAACTTTAAAAATTAAATAATAAAGAAAGTTAGTGAGATGATGGAAGAATGTAAATGAAGATTTTATATTTTAAAGGAGAGTACATATTATTTGGTATGATCAACAGTCTGGCCAAGGTTACTATACTGAAACACTTGACCATGATGGCTTGTACAATGGTTGACAGCTTAGAAAAAGTTCTAGGCTAAATAGAAAATTAAGCTCAGAGGGTGGAGGTGGATGAGTTATTTTTTCATTCCATGATAAACTGGAACATAGGCCATCATTGACGATTGCAGAAAACATGTCAGCAACAAATGTATCATGATTTTAGATAAATGTGACATGTTCAATTTTTTGAAAGGATTTTTAGATTCAGAAAGCTTCTTAAAGGGGCCTGTAGATAAAATTAAAAATGTCAAACATCTATATAAGATATTAATAATGCTAATTGGATGGCATGTTTTAAATTTAACTTTATTTTAAGGTAAAAGATAAACTGTCAGCAATTTACAATTAATTCACTCCTTTGGTTTAATAGTGATTTTTTGTCAGCAAATTTGATAATTTATAATGTTTTATGTAAACATAAGAAGCATGGTTGATTTAAAGATTTAAGTTGTTTTTTTATTTATTATTATTATATTCCATTTTACCATAGCAGTTTTATTAACTTCTTATAAGTTCCAAAAGTATTTAGAAAGGGATGTCTTATTTCTGCATGTGTTATTGGAGAAAGATAATACAAATTGGTACAACCTAGTTTTAAAGGAATTCTTGGTACTCCCAGTATAAAATCTTTTAACTGTTAGAATTTCTATGATAGAAATAGTGCTTAGGTAAACAAGGGAGTCTGTTTGAAATTGGTTTTACAATGGACATTTGTTGGAATTTCTCCAATTCCACTTGTTGATATTATCAAAGTTTGTTTCTTTGGAATTGCAATTATTACTCAGGTTTTTGTATTTATTTAAAATTTTATTATTATGTTTTGTAATAATTTTTGTTCAAGGTGATTGGTACAGCTATTGCTTAGTTTTAGTGTATTGCTGTTAAAAATCTAAGTGGATTATTTCTGGAGAAGTTTTTCTGAATTAATTGGGGAAACTTCTGCCCTAACTTAGTACTAACCATTTGGTGGGTGTGTACCAAATGATTTTTCTGTTTCTATTTTCATTCCTATAATTTCTGTTATGTTTTATATATTTGATGGCAGGGCACGTACAGCCACTATTTTTTAAAACAGTGTTATAAAATTTACCATGTTTGTTATGAGTTATTGCTAATCCTATATTCTATGGAGGAGGGTATGTGTTTGATTATGGATGGAGGGTAGTTAGAATTTGAGTGGATATATATTGGATTGGCATACATTATTAACTAGGTCTAATATGAACTCAAGGAAATTGCCATCCAGTTAGTATTATTGATATCTTATATAGATGTTCCACATTTCTAATTTTATCTACAGGCCCCTTTAAGAAGCTTCCTGAATTGGAAAGGTTTTTTTGTTAATTTTTTCTGTTAACTTTATGTCTCATTAAACTATCCCTCCCTTTAACGTCCTTTCCAAAAATTGAATGTGTCATATTTGTCTAAATCGTGATACTTTAATCACTGATATATTTTCCACAATTGTCAATGATGACGTGTCTATGTTACGGTTTATCAAGACATGAAAAATTAACTCACCCACTTTCACCCTTTTAGCTATTCTATTTATCCTAGATCTGACATTTAATTGGTTAATCAAGACATATCCAAAAGTCAATCTCTAATTCTGACCTTATATTTCTCTCCACTTTAACTTTCAGAAAAGAGGTAACACTTTGCTTTTAAATTTCCTTTAAAATCATTTAATCACCAGTTATTTACCATCACCTGAATAAGTACAAAGTATTGAAACATGAAAGCTTTCATGTTGCGATTTCAACATGTTTTTATTATAATTGCTTATAATAATAATAATATATTGGTCTACTTTGTATTGAGCACTTTTTTAAAAGTAAATGCTACGAACATTGGAATTTTACTTCCTCTGTTCTTTATCTCATTTTGATATGTATCTATCATAAAAGAAAATGTCATGTTCATCATAGCTAAAGAGTGAAAGCACATGAATGGCTGAAATAAAGTCAAATAAATATATATATATATATATATATATATATATATATATATATATATATATATAATTCCAGGATCATTTTCCAACATTCAAGATGATCTTTTGCTCTCTCTAATCTTCTTTCTGTCCTGGAGTAACAAGTTGCCTCACAGGTTTCATGTACAATTTCATTTTCAAGTCTTTTTCACTGCTCTTTTGACTGTCATAGCTGAAACTCCTCTCATGTGCTAAACATCTTATGGATCCTGTTGGATCTTTTCTAATTGATCTCTTTAGCTTTAAGTTGAAATGATGATCCCTCTTTGTGTTGTAACTTCCTGATCCAGTTTTCCTCTCTACTTTTCCCTCTTTTTTTAAACTTATTCACCATTCTCTTGATGGTTCTTGAATGGACTTTGAAGATGGGAACCAGGCTATGAATGTTGGTAATATTACTGAAGGCTTGAATGATATTTTTCCTCTCACCATTCCTAAAGAGCTAACCTTTTTTTGTTTTATAATGCAAGTATGCTGAATAGACCTTAAAGTTTCTGGGAGAAATATAGCATGATAAATATTTTTAACAAGCCCAATATGGTCAAACCCTCAGTCACAATGACTTGTGACTTCATGCTATCACAACATTCAATGTCTTCTGAATAGTTCTGTCTATCCAATTTCACTCACAAGTTTTCAGTTAGCCCATGGTATGGTTTTCTGGTACTTTCAAAAGATATTGCATGTTGGGGTCACCTTCCCAGGTTGATATTATCAAGCAATCACCAACCCAACCCAACAAATAGACCATGCTAATATCTGACTATATTTCAGAGGTGAGGTATTTCAATTATTTACACTATTTAACATTGTTTGGACTGTTGTCTTCATCTTTGTTGGCATATTAATATGTTTTGGCCATTATACTCCAGTGGATGAAATAAAGGGTTCAGTTACACCTAGTGAGCCAGAAAAACCTACCTAGGTTTCACCAAAATGGATCGTCAGGGAAATTTGGCTAAAGAGGCAAAGTGAAACGCAAACATATGTAGGCATAAAAAATCTTGGTTACTAAATTAGACGTTTTTTTGCGGGTTTTTTTTTTTCCGTTTTTTTTTTTTTTTTTTTTTTTTCTCCGTTTATTTGTCATTCCATCTTAATGTTCGTAATTTAATATCCCCTCCCCTTTTTGTTGAATAAATTTTTAAAGCCCCCCCCCTCACTCAGGTGGTTTGTGTTGTGTGGTTCTTTCTTTGGTCACATGGTATTTTAGCTATCGCCTATAAATTTGCGTTTCACTTTGCCTCTTTAGCCAAATTTCCCTGATGATCCGTTTAGGTGAAACCTAGGTAGGTTTGTCTGGCTCAGTAGGTTTATCTAGGTCTGCTCTACGGTTGTATTGAGCTCTTTTGTTAGTTAGTTGTTTACTCGTGTCGGGGTTTTTTCTTTGGGCATCAAACCTGCATCTGTACGATTTTTTTCAACAGACTTTCATGTTTGTAGCTCTTTCTTTTTTTAAAACCTTTTTTTCCCTCAAGATTGATTTGATTATTGGCAAATCAAAAATTCAAGGGTTTTTCGAAACGAGTATAGTTATCTATATTTGTATGTATATATATATATATATATATATATATATATATATATATATATATGTGTGTGTACACAAATACATGCACACAAGCATGTGTTGATGAATATATTGTGTAAATATCTATGCACACAGATCCATTTTGATGTCAAGATATTTCCTGGCAGTATAGGCTTTTGTTATGAAAAGAAATAACATTGATTTGTTGCAAATAAATAGACAGGAACAATAAAAATAATAATAAAAAAAATGTACAAAGTGAGTTAAACTTTCTGATCAGATCAACAAAAAATAATTTGATTCCATTATTTTCAAAAAATATTTTATAAGCATCAAAAAATAACTTAATATAAATTTCTATCTGCTGTGCTGAAAAGGCCATGGCCTAACCAATAAGCACTTTTAAAAAATCTAATTATTGATCATTTTTGGGGGGCTGTGAGTTGGTTGTGAAACTTTTCAGCAAACCCTGAAAAAAATATATAAATATTGACTTTTATCTGCAGGAAGTTGGGAGGATGTCTTCTATTTAAATAATCTTTTCTGGCATTTGGAATTTAAAGAGAGAAGACATGTTTTTCAAAGCTCTGCTGATTTCAACGGATTTTTAACAATGTAAAAAAATTGGATTAAATATTATGTAAAACAAATAAAAATTTGAATAAAATAATCATTATTGAATTAATAGCTGGGAATTGTAAACATTATTAAGAAAGTTTTAATGAAAGACAATATTTTTCAAAGATCTGATTTCAAGAGAAACAAAAAAACAATGTCAAGCGGGGATTACAAAAATTGACAGAAAAAAGGTTTTACATTAATTTTAGGAAAATGAAGGGAAAAAAAAATGTCTCTTCCTTCTTCTTTGTCCTGATCATTCTTCACTGCTGGGATCTGATCTTTGGTTTTCTTGTGGCAGCATTAACAAGCGTAAAAGAGTCAGAAGTTGTTCAAATTGTCAGTGATCTTTTCATTTAACATGTGGGATTGACTAGAAGTGATTCAATGTCTCTGGTTGTTTGGAATTGTTTACATTGTTTCTTTTGACTCCACAAGATAGTGTGAACCATCAACTTAATGAACCAACCCAAATAGACACCAGTGAAGTGTTTTGAGGGTAGCCTCACACCTTAGGCAATTCCGAAAGGTGCCTTTAAAAATCCCTAAATCTGTCAGAATCCCGGCAGCCAATGTTTTGGTTATTGCCATAGACCATGTACTTAAATAGTTTAATTGACTGGGATCATCTTTTCTCTTTCACAACACTTATGCTTGGCATTCCTTTCAGTAAGGACCCTACAACATCTGTCTCATTTTTTATAAAAAATAACATTTCTTTATTAAATTCATCTAAAACAAATGACACTGATTTTTCTTATCTTCCTAATCTTAATAGATTTCATCTTTCAACTACAGTCAATGATTCTAAGAAACTTTATGTCCTTGTCCATGCTAAGTTAATCAACAGTGATGTCTCAGCTGAGTACTGGCCTCATCTGATACTATACTAGCTACTACGTTAGAAGTTCTAACAGCGCGCCATCGGAAACATCCTGCATCACCATCAGATGTCAGAGTTGTTCAGATGGTAAACAATGATTCCAATATTGTAATCTCGAAAGAAACGATGGTTGCCAGTCTGAAGTCTTTTTCAGGAAGCAGCAGTGGTGGTGTGGATGGCCTACAACCTGGTCACATCAAGGACTTAATTTCTGCCTACACTGCTGAATCAGGTAAACATTTGAAAAGATCTATAACAGCTCTTATTAATACCCTTCTCCGAGCTGAGATATCCCAACATGCTTGTAACTTTATATTTGCTGCCAACTTAATGGCTTTTAAAAAAAAAAGATGGAGGTATCCACCCTATCGCTGTAGGTAATATTTTTTGGCAACTCCCAGCAAAAGTTGCATGTAGATTTCTTGTGAAGGAGATAGGGCATGAATTGTGACCTGTTCAGCTCAGAGAAGGCATATAGGGTGGATGTGAAGCCATGTTTCATGCCACAGGATCATTTTTCGAGAATATATTACCTGTCTCCCCACATATTACCATTTATTTTAATATGTCCATTGATTCCAGTGTGAATATTTCAGTAACATAAAATTTACTTTTCAAAATGTTTCCATGACTACTGTGACTGTGCTATTCTGCAACATTTTTTTTTACTAGCAAACTCCTCTATCTTATCCCTCCATATCTGACCTGTTATTTTCCTACTGCATTTGCTACTCACTGGACACCAATGAAACAACTATTTGTTCCAGCCATTATTTTTTTTATACTTTCTGTATGTCCTGTCCACCTCACTGACATGACGTGGCTTCTCTTTGTCTTTTCTGTAAATATTTTCATGGAAATTATTTTGATGAGCTTTCCTCCTTGGTGTCTTGACCGCATGAAATTAAGTGGGTTACTAGATTGGCAACTAGGTTTTGATGTTGAACTAGCTAGATTCATCTGTCTCTTCTAATAATTTCATTTCTTGCACTTCTTTACTGTGGAACTCCCTTCCAATTTCTTGCTTCACTACCGTCTACAATCTTAAAAAAAATTTAAATACAATGCCAATGGCCATTTTCAGTCTTTTTGAATCCTGATTCTTTACTGTCCTTTTTCCTCACCTATGTCTTCTCATTCTCTTTCACTCCCACTAGGCCGGTGCATGAGTGGCATTATCACCTTGCTTGGGGTGAGATGATTAAAAACAAAAGAAAAAAACATATGAAGAAGCCTAGATTTTGAAGACCAATTTTTTTTAGAGGAGACAGGCTTTTGCTATTTAGAAGATTTGGGGCAATACAATCTTCCTTCTCCTATATGTGTTTATACAAAACAAAAGAACATTTAGTAAATATACTTTCACCAAACATCAGGATATAATATTACAAAGTAACCTTTGACTGTCTGATTTTATCTATTTCTCTTTCATGTTTGAAGGTTCAATTTGAATTCTATCAATGGTCAGTTATACGTGAAATGCTGAACATTAGGACAGAAACTCCTAGCAGCATCTTTTCATGGTTGGCTAAATCAAGATGGCTGACACCAAGCAGACACTCTGTGATAAGATGGTGGAACATTACCTTCATTATCTCCATCAACCAATGTCATGCTGTCTCAACAATTGATATGGTTGAATTGTTCATGTCACTCTTCATAGACCAATGACCAGCACTTTATATATGAATTACTTTGAATGATTCAAAATGTAGATATGAAACAGTTTGTCTGACACTGGTATGACTAGACATTGCTTTATAAGATTCCTGTATGACATTCGGAAAATTCATTATACTTGAATCAGTTTTCTACATTACTTATTTATTTTTCTATATTATTCACTTACACAGACATTTTTTACTTAATTTTCATGGAAATTTACTTACAAGTAGATCTTTGCAAACAACTATGATTCATTTCTGACTTTTATTTTGATAATTTTAATTTTGATTTGCTTATTGATGAATTGCACCCCTTAGTCAACAATATAGTCAGTTGAGGACTTAAAATTGATAGCACATGTAACTCAAAGAGAAAATAATAACATAATCTATATGGCGACATTCCACATGACATTAAACAAAAGGCTAGGAAAGAAACTCACCACACTACTGGAAAGGCAATAGCAGTCATTGAACTTGAGAAACTTATTTTTCCAAAAATGTGGTTTAAGAGAAAAAATTTATAAATTTCAACTGAAATTAGCAGTAGCTGCCCAGTTGATGAATACCAAATACTTCCTTATAAGGAAATGGCTAATATTGCCATTTCCATAGATTGCAAGTAAAAATAAGCACTTGGAAAGAAAAAGTGACATCTCTCTCACATTAGGAAGGCTGTCTACATAAAAGATGAAAGAAATACAAAAATCATTAACATATTGAAATTCAAAGCAATATTACGAGGAATACAAGAAAAGCAAACGAAATTAAAATGAAAGAAATCCTAATCAAAAATTAATAATAAATAACAATGCTTCATCTGAAATAAAAAAATTCAAGATAATATTACTTCTAATACTAATAAATTATGATTAAAGAAATCCTAGTCAAAAATTAATAATGGCTGACAATGCTTCATCTAATAAAAACTTAAGATAATATTACTACTAAGAGCGTAGAACAGCCGAAACATTGTAATAAATATGATGGCAAAGAAGAGGACAATAGTCCAAATAATGTAAATAGTGTATATAATACCTCATCTCAGAAATATAGACAGATAATAAAAAATTTTGTTGGTTGATTTTTTTTCTATGACTTATCAACCCTTTGCAGGTTTGCACAAAAAAAATACCATGAATGAGGTATGCAAGGAAAGGCAGAATAACTATTTTGGTTATCTACACTCTCTAATGCCCATTGCTCAGAATTAGTGTTGGATCCAGTCCTATTTAGAAATGACTGCTAAACATCTTCCCTTTCTCAATTTATAAGCAGGAGCATACAATTTTGCAATTATCCAGTAAATAACTCCCCCTCTAAACAACATAATTCCAATCTACCAAACAAAAATATTATCTGCTATGCTTGTTGCAAACCTGGACATAAAAGTACCTAGTGTAGAAACAAAAAGCAAGCTCATTCTGTAAATAATTTAGGACATCTTTCAGAGAATGAACATTCATTTCTCTTTTGAATTGAACTAGATAACATTTATAACAAAAATGGTTTACTTATTGATTGTGGTGCGACAATTCATGTTATTACTGACAAATCTAAATTTATTAGTTTCAATAATGATTTCAATCAAGAAAATCACCATATTGTATTGGCAGATGAAAGTAGAACAAGTAATATTGCTTTAAAAAGAGGCCATTTTCAAGTTGCTTTAACACAAAAGGAAATATGCAAGATTGCAATTTAAAGAATGCTCTTTATATCCCTACATTTAAACAGTATATATACTTTGTACAAGGCACAACTGAAGAAGGATCTTCTGTAAAATCTGACCACAATTACTCAGAACTTATCTACCCTAATAGTGTAAAATTAATCATAAAAAGAAATGGATGCATATACTATTTAAATACTTCAAAATTACTATGCATAGCCTAAAACAATGGTAACAAATTCTTGGATATTGCAATCTGAAAGATATTATAAAGCCACAAGAAGTTATGTAAGGTGTGAAAATTTAAACTGGGAAATATGTGTCCAAGGCAAAAATGGTGAAGTATAAAAACAAGTTACCTGAAAAAAGGACAACTAAAATATTAGAACTTTATTCATTGTGATTTAGCTGGTCCAATTGAAGTGAGATCTTTGAATGGCTCCAAATATACACTTTGTTTCGTGGATGACTATTCTCATTTAATTATGGTTTATTTCCTTAAACAAAACAGTGATATGTTTCTCGCTACAGAGAAATATTTCGTTGGCGTTACTCCATACAACTCTGTGATAACAAGTGATAATGTCACCAAATTCACTTCTGAAAATTTTGAAACTCTTCTAATCAATAATCATATTAAACATGAGAAATTGGCTCCATATTCTGCACACTACAGAAAGATTTCTATTTGAAATGAGTAGATGCCTATTAATAGAATCAAAGCTCCTAAAATTTATATATATATATATATATATATATATATATATATATATATATATATATATATATAAAATAGTTATATATGCCAATTATATATATGTAAATGTTTATATGTATCTTGTTTGTGTTTATTGGTCCCATAGAATGGGGGGAATTAGAGAAGGTAAAAAATGAGTACACTTATCCATTCAATTAAAGCCAGTGTTGATGCTAATCTTCATTAGGAATAACGGCAAAGCACTTTTCCTCCTCAATCTATCAGGAAAAGCACACAAATGCATGCTGGGATTTTTTCGTAGCCAATATAACAGGATGGTTCTTGGTTTCATATGATGCACTTCTGATCTGTCTCATCTTGAATTTAGAACATTGTTTTCTTATCCAAACTTGCTCTTGTGTGTCAACCCCAATTCTTAGTTTGTGAACTTCTTGCCTTATTATTGTTAATTTGCCTTGCATATATCATTTGCTTGCTTCATATTAATTTTTGTCCTGTGCTTTTTTTGTTATTCTTTATTGCAAAGTTTGTCAATTTTGTTTATTGGATAGTTCTACCATTTGTTTCCATTTAACCATAGCCACTCACTCTACAATAAAATCTACAAGAGTTATGGTAATATTATCTGTTTCCTTATAAGGAAACATTCAGCATTCATTAATCAAGCTGCCAATGTTAATTTCAGTTAAAATTTATGAAATCTTTCTATAAAAACAATGTTTCCGGAAAATAGGTTTCTTAAGTCCAGTGTTATTTCTCTTTCCAGTATTTATGGGGACTTTCCTTCCTAACCTTTTGTTTGAAGTTATGAGGAATAACAACATCTTCATTATGTCATTTTCTCTTTGAGTTACATGTACTATCCCTTTCAGATGTTGCTGCTGTTGAAAATCCTTAAGTTATGCTTTTATTATTTGGTACAATTCTTTTTGATCATGTAGCTCTAGTCCATGAAGTTCAAAGAAGTTTGGTCCTTGCTAAGACCTGAAAGTTTCAATCTGATGAGTATCCTAAAGAACATGACTTGAGTTTTAGGTTAATGTTTTGGTTGTGTAGCAACTTGTGGTATTGGGCAAAACTACCACTATCATGGCCTATTCTATGTTCAGTTGCCTTATCTTCTATGCTTAATTTATTATAATTGATCCATGCACCAAGGTATTTAATGTGTTTAGTATTTACTAATTCCACATCCATAGTATGTCCCATCATTATTTTCATTTCAATTCTAGATCATTACTTCTGTTTTGTAAAGGTTTATCTTGAATCCAATTTCTAGGAACAATTGGTAAAGGATGTTGATTTTCTGTTCAAGATCATTCTTATCCCAACTATGAATATCTATGTCATCAGCATAGCCTCCTTCATCATCAGTACATTGGCTTTGGAAAGAAAAGCATTGAAGATGTCTGATGTGACTACAGAATTATAGCATGTAAAATATGCCTCAGTTTAAGGGCAAATAAACTGTAGCTACCCAATATTTATCCCTATGATTGGGCAGGTTTAACTTCACATGAAGAAATCTAAAAACAATATACTGTTTCCATTAGAAACCAATTTATCAAGCCGAATTTGAAATTAACTGTCCAAACTTCACCAATAACAACTGTGTAGCTTTTCATCAAATGGCTTTTGATGATATAATTTCAGTAAAACCTTAAACTAAATAGCATACTGTTATGGTCCAGTTCCTTGTACCATGGTGATAGTCCAAGGTAGAACCAATACAGACGAACTCGAACACAGGTATGGAATAACACAGATATATTACAAACAGGAATATATACAGAGAAGTAGAAGTGTTAGTATGAACAATCAGGTTTAGTAAAACAATGTAGTCTCGACCAATCACTATTCAATGTCTTGCAGTAATTGTCTGAACGTGACTCTGTTTCGGACTGGACTCGATTCTTGCCTCGACTTGAACTACTGACTGACAATATTCAGTCTCCCCTCAACTGGGGCAACATGTGACACAAGGTCGGTTGTTTATTGTGGGTTTCCTGAGCCCGTGGGCTCGGCCCAAAAATATGCCCATTGAACCCGTATAAAATTTTACCTCCCAAAGGAGACTCCGAACTCCGAATCGTAGACAGAGAGTTGAAGGTCTGTGGTGAACTACTGACTGACTCCGCGTACTCCTGAGGTGCAGTATTTATTAAGTATGGAATAGTCCATTATTATTATTATGGATAAGATCCCATAACACATACCCTGCAAGGTTTACAGGTAAGTTCACCACCATCGAATCACAATGAGGACAGTTCACTGTGAGAAAATTTCACCTCCGTAAAAGAATAAAAATTAAGCAATTTTTTTAATGTGTTCTAATTTTGTTCATCAATGTATGTGTTGTGAAGTAATGGAACACCCCACAAGATGAACTGGTCTAAGAGTATTTAAAAAGCACTCTCTCTTACTAAGGGAGAGTAGTTACTGATTACAATTAACAAACTCTCTGCCTCTGGGTGGAAAGAAACATAGATGAGCCTATGCCAAAGGGCATAGTCTGGACTGGGGAGGTAGATAGCTACTCAACACCATGTATATAGGGTCTATGGGCATTTTTTTGTGCAAACCTATGGGCTTGGAATGTTCCATGTAAAAACTGGCCTTGTTCCACATCCCACCTTGTGGGGAGGTCTCGGATAAATACCAAGGCGTTAACGATTGTTTATTTATTAAATTAGTCTGTTTTCTCTACTATTTTCTGTATTATTTCTTATTTTCTATATGTATGTCAACCTTTTCTATTTATAATACAACCTAATCTAAAACATTTTTTATCTAAAACATTTTTAATCTAAAACATTTTGAAAATAGGTTAAATGTAAATGATAACTGTAATTATGCATTTTGATTCAATTAATTTAATCATTAAAACTTGGGTTTATGAGAACTGATATTATGCGTTATCACTCTCTAGTAGTCTGGGATACAATTAACTTCATTGTAATCTAGAATGAGTCTTCGAACTGAATTTAAATAGTGTAAATAATGATAATTCCTCATCCTAGAAATTTAGTGATAACAACAGCAAAGATGAGGACAATAGTCCAAATGTAAATAGTGTAAATAATGATAACTCCTCATCCCAGAAATTCAGTGATAACAACAACAAAGATGAGGACAATAGTCCAAATGTAAATAGTGTAAATAATGATAACTCCTCATCCCAGAAATTCAAATAACAACAACAAAGATGAGGACAATAGTCAAATGTAAATAGTGTAAATAATGATAACTCCTCATCCCAGAAATTCAGTGATAACAACAACAAAGATGAGGACAATAGTCCAAATGTAAATAGTGTAAATAATGATAACTCCTCATCCCAGACATTCAGTGATAACAACAACAAAGATGAGGACAATAGTCCAAATGTAAATAGTATAAATAATGATAACTCCTAAAATAAATCCCAGAAATTCAGTGATACCAACAACAAAGATGAGGACAATAGTCCAAATGTAAATAGTGTAAATAATGATAACTCCTCATCCAGAAATTCAGTGATAACAACAACAAAGATGAGGACAATAGTCCAAATGTAAATAGTGTAAATAATGATAACTCCTCATCCCAGAAATTCAGTGATAACAACAACAAAGATGAGGACAATAGTCCAAATGTAAATAGTATAAATAATGATAACTCCTCATCCCAGAAATTCAGTGATAACAACAACAAAGATGATGATACATCCAGTCAAATCAAAAATAGTGTAAATAATGATAACTCCTCATCCCAGAAATTCAGTGATAACAACAACAAAAGATGAGGACAATAGTCCAAATGTAAATAGAAGCAAATAATGATAACTCCTCATCCCAGAAATTCAGTGATAACAACAACAAAGATGAGGACAATAGTCAAAATGTAAATAGTGTAAATAATGATAACTCCTCATCCCAGAAATTCAGTGATATAACAACAACAAAGACAGAGGACAATAGTCTGAATGTAAATGAGTAAATAATGATAACTCCTCATCCCAGAAATTCAGTGATAACAACAACAAAGATGAGGACAATAGTCTGAATGTAAATAGTGTAAATAATGATAACTCCTCATCCCAGAAATTCAGTGATAACAACAACAAAGATGAGGAAATAGTCAAATGTAAATAGTGTAAATAATGATAACTCCTCATCCCAGAAATTCAGTATATAACAACAACAAGATGAGACAATAGTCCAAATGTAAATAGTGTAAATAATGATAACTCCTCATCCCAGAAATTTAGTGATAACAACAACAAAGATGAGGACAATAGTCTGAATGTAAATAGTGTAAATAATGATAAATCCTCATCCCAGAAATTCAGTGATAACAACAAGAAAAAGATGAGGACAATAGTCAAATGTAAATAGTGTAAATAATGATAACTCCTCATCCCAGAAATTCAGTGATAACAACAACAAAGATGAGGACAATAGTCAAATGTAAATAGTGTAAATAATGATAACTCCTCATCCCAGAAATTCAGTGATAACAACAACAAAGATGAGGACAATAGTCTGAATGTAAATAGTGTAAATAATGATAACTCCCCATCCCAGAAATTCAGTGATAACAACAACAAAGATGAAGACAATAGTCCAAATGTAAATGTAAATAATGATAACTCCTCATCCCAGAAATTCAGTGATAACAACAACAAAGATGAAGGACAATAGTCTGAATGTAAATAGTGTAAATAATGATAACTCCTCATCCCAGAAATTCAGTGATAACAACAACAAAGATGAGGACAATAGTCTGAATGTAAATAGTGTAAATAATGATAACTCCTCATCCCAGAAATTCAGATGATAACAACAAACAAAGATGAGGACAATAGTCCAAATGTAAATAGTGTAAATAATGATAACTCCTCATCCCAGAAATTCATTGATAACAACCACAAAGATGAGGACAATAGTCCAAATGTAAATAGTGTAAATAATGATAACTCCTCATCCCAGAAATTCAGTGATAACAACAACAAAGATGAGGACAATAGTCCAAATGTAAATAGTGTAAATAATGATAACTCCCTCATCCCAGAAATTCAGTGATAACAACAACAAAGATGAGGACAATAGTCTGAATGTAAATAGTGTAAATAATGATAACTCCTCATCCCAGAAATTCAGTGATAACAACAACAAAGATGAAGACAATAGTCAAATGTAAATAGTGTAAATAATGATAACTCCTCATCCCAGAAATTCAGGTCTGAATGTAAATAGTGTAAAAATGATAACTCCTCATCCCAGAAATTCAGTGATAACAACAACAAAAAGATGGGGACAATAGTCCAAATGTAAATAGTGTAAATAATGATAACTCCTCATCCCAGAAATTCAGTGATAACAACAACAAAGATGAAGACAATAGTCCAAATGTAAATAGTGTAAATAATGATAACTCCCCATCCCAGAAATTCAGTGATAACAACAACAAAGATGAAGACAATAGTCCAAATGTAAATAGTGTAAATAATGATAACTCCTCATCCCAGAAATTCAGTGATAACAACAACAAAGATGAGGGACAATAGTCTGAATGTAAATAGTGTAAATAATGATAACTCCTCATCCCAGAAATTCAGTGATAACAACAACAAAGATGAAGACAATAGTCCCAAATGTAAATAGTGTAAATAATGATAACTCCTCATCCCAGAAATTCAGTGATAACAACAACAAAGATGAGGGTCTGAATGTAAATAGTGTAAATAATGATAACTCCTCATCCCAGAAATTCAGTGATAATAACAACAAAGATGAAGACAATAGTCTGAATGTAAATAGTGTAAATAATAATAGCTCCTCATCGCAGAAATTCAGTGATAACAACAACAAAGGGACAATATGAATGTAAATAGTGTAAATATTGATAACTCCCCATCCCAGAAATTCAGTGATAACAACAACAAAGATGAAGACAATACAAATGTAAATAGTGTAAAATAATGATCCTCATCCCAGAAAATGTAACAACAACAAAATAGACAATGTAAATAAAATGATAACTCCCCATCCCAGAAATTCAGTGATAACAACAACAAAGATGAGGGACAATAGTCTGAATGTAAATAGTGTAAATAATGATAACTCCTCATCCCAGAAATTCAGTGATAACAACAACAAAGATGAGGGACAATATGAATGTAAATAGTGTAAATAATGATAACTCCCCATCCCAGAAATTCAGTGATAACAACAACAAAGATGAAGACAATAGTCTGAATGTAAATAGTGTAAATAATGATAACTCCCATCCCAGAAATTCAGTGATAACAACAACAAGATGAGGACATTACCCTGAATGTAAATAGTGTAAATAATGATAACTCCTCATCCCAGAAATTCAGTGATAACAACAACAAAGATGAAGACAATAGTTGAATGTAAATAGTGTAAATAATGATAACTCCCTCATCCAGAAATTCAGAAATTCAGGTGATAACAGAAATTCAATGAACAACAAAGATGAAGACAATACCCTGAATGTAAATAGTGTAAATAATGATAACTCCCCATCCCAGAAATTCAGTGATAACAACAACAAAGATGAAGACAATAGTCTGAATGTAAATAGTGTAAATAATGATAACTCCCCATCCCAGAAATTCAGTGATAACAACAACAAAGATGAAGACAATACCTGAATGTAAAATAGTGTAAATAATGATAACTCCCCATCCCAGAAATTCAGTGATAACAACAACAAAAGATGAGGACAATCTGAATGTAAATAGTGTAAATAATGATAACTCCTCATCCCAGAAATTCAGTGATAACAACAACAAAGATGAGGACAATAGTCTGAATGTAAATAGTGTAAATAATGATAACTCCCCATCCCAGAAATTCAGTGATAATAACAACAAAAGATGAGGACAATAGTCTGAATGTAAATAGTGTAAATAATGATAACTCCTCATCCCAGAAATTCAGTGATAACAACAACAAAGATGAGGACAATAGTCTGAATGTAAAATAGTGTAAATAATGATAACTCCTCATCCCAGAAATTCAGTGATAACAACAACAAAGATGAGGACAATAGTCAAATGTAAATAGTGTAAATAATGATAACATCCTAGAAATTCAGTGATCCCAAATGAATAAATAGTGTAAATAATGAAATCCCATCCCAGAAATTCAGTGATAACAACAACAAAGATGAGGACAATAGTCAAATGTAAATAGTGTAAATAATGATAACTCCCCATCCCAGAAATTCAGTGATAACAACAACAAAGATGAGGACAATAGTCTGAATGTAAATAGTGTAAATAATGATAACTCCTCATCCCAGAAATTCAGTGATAACAACAACAAAAAATGAGTGTAAATAATGATAACAATAGTCTGAATGTAAATAACAACAAAGAAGAGACAATGTAAATAATGATAACCCTCATCCCAGAAATTCAGTGATAACAACAACAAAGATGAAGACTCTGAATGTCATAACCAGATAACTCCCCATCCCAGAAATTCAGTGATAACAACAACAAAGATGAAGACAATAGTCTGAATGTAAATAGTGTAAATAATGATAACTCCCATCCCAGAAATTCAGTGATAACAACAACAAAGATGAAGACAATCTGAATGTAAATAGTGTAAATAATGATAACTCCTCATCCCAGAAATTCAGTGATAAAAACAACAAAGATGAAGACAATAGTCTGAATGTAAATAGTGTAAATAATAATAGCTCCTCATCGCAGAAATTCAAAGAGAAGGTGATTGAGTGATAATAACAACAAAGATGAAGACAATAGTCTGAATGTAAATAGTGTAAATAATAATAGCTCCTCATCGCAGAAATTCAGTGATAACAACAACAAAGATGAGGACAATAGTCCAAATGTAAATAGTGTAAATAATGATAACTCCTCATCCCAGAAATTCAGTGATAACAACAACAAAGATGAAGCAATAGTCTGAATGTAAATAGTGTAAATAATGATAACTCCCATCCCAGAAATTCAGTGATAACAACAACAAAGATGAAGACAATACCCTGAATGTAAATAGTGTAAATAATGATAACTCCTCATCCCAGAAATTCAGTGATAACAACAACAAAGATGAAGGACAATCCCTGAATGTAAATATTGTAAATAATGATAACTCCATCATCCCAGAAATTCAGTGATAACAACAACAAAGATGAGGACAATAGTCTGAATGTAAATAGAGTAAATAATGATAACTCCCCATCCCAGAAATTCAGTGATAACAACAACAAAGATGAAGACAATAGTCTGAATGTAAATAGTGTAAATAATGATAACTCCCCATCCCAGAAATTCAGTGATAACAACAACAAAGATGAAGACAATAGTCTGAATGTAAATAGTGTAAATAATGATAACTCCTCATCCCAGAAATTCAGTGATAACAACAACAAAGATGAGGACAATAGTCCAAATGTAAATAGTGTAAATAATGATAACTCCTCATCCCAGAAATTCAGTGATAACAACAACAAAGATGAAGACAATAGTCCAAATGTAAATAGTGTAAATAATGATAACTCCCTCATCCCAGAAATTCAGTGATAACAACAACAAAGATGAGGACAATAACAACAAAGATGAAGACAAACTCCAAATGTAAATGAAGACAATACCTGAATGTAAATAGTGTAAATAATGATAACTCCTCATCCCAGAAATTCAGTGATAACAACAACAAAGATGAGGACAATACCCCAAATGTAAATAGTGTAAATAATGATAACCCTCATCCCAGAAATTCAGTGATAACAACAACAAAGATGAAGACAATAGTCCAAATGTAAATAGTGTAAATAATGATAACTCCTCATCCCAGAAATTCAGTGATAATAACAACAAAGATGAGGACAATAGTCCAAATGTAAATAGTGTAAATAATGATAACTCCACATCCCAGAAATTCAGTGATAACAACAACAAAGATGAAGACAATAGTCTGAATGTAAATAGTGTAAATAATGATAACTCCCCATCCCAGAAATTCAGTGATAACAACAACAAAGATGAAGACAATACCCTGAATGTAAATAGTGTAAATAATGATAACTCCCCATCCCAGAAATTCAGTGATAACAACAACAAAGATGAAGACAATACCCTGAATGTAAATAGTGTAAATAATGATAACTCCTCATCCCAGAAATTCAGTGATAACAACAACAAAGATGAGGACAATAGTCTGAATGTAAATAGTGTAAATAATGATAACTCCTCATCCCAGAAATTCAGTGATAACAACAACAAAGATGAGGACAATAGTCTGAATGTAAATAGTGTAAATAATGATAATTCCTCATCCCAGAAATTCAGTGATAACAACAATAAAGATGAGGACAATAGTCAGAATGTAAATAGTGTAAATAATGATAACTCCTCATCGCAGAAATTCAGTGATAACAACAACAAAGATGAGGACAATAGTCTGAATGTAAATAGTGTAAATAATGATAACTCCTCATCCCAGAAATTCAGTGATAACAACAAAACAAAGATGAGGTAAATAAATAAGTCCAAATGTAAATGAAGTGTAAAATAATGATAACTCCTCATCCCAGAAATTCAGTGATAACAACAACAAAGATGAGGGACAATAGTCCAAAATGTAAATAGTGTAAATAATGATAACTCCTCATCCCAGAAATTCAGTGATAACAACAACAAAGATGAGGACAATAGTCCTGAATGTAAATAGTGTAAATAATGATAACTCCTCATCCCAGAAAAGTGATAACAACAACAAAGATGAGGACAATAGTCTGAATGTAAATAGTGTAAATAATGATAACTCCTCATCCCAGAAATTCAGTGATAACAACAACAAAGATGAGGACAATAGTCCAAATGTAAATAGTGTAAATAATGATAACTCCTCATCCCAGAAATTCAGTGATAACAACAACAAAAGATGAGGACAATAGTCAATAACTCCCCATCCCAGAAAAGTGATAACAACAACAAAAGATGAAGACAAGTCTGAATGTAAATAGTGTAAATGATAACTCCTCATCCCAGAAATTCAGTGATAACAACAACAAAGATGAGGAGTTGAATGTAAATAGTGTAAATAATGATAACTCCTCATCCCAGAAATTCATGATAACAACAACAAAGATGAAGACAATAGTCCTGAATGTAAATAGTGTAAATAATGATAACTCCTCATCCCAGAAATTCAGTGATAACAACAACAAAGATGTCCAAATGTAAAAGGACAATACCCAAATGTAAATAGTGTAAATAATGATAACTCCTCATCCCAGAAATTCAGTGATAACAACAACAAAGATGAGGACAATACCCTGAATGTAAATAGTGTAAATAATGATAACTCCTCATCCCAGAAAATGATAACAACAACAAAATAGACAATGTAAATGTAAATGTAAATATTGATAACTCCTCATCCCAGAAATTCAGTGATAACAACAACAAAGATGAGGACAATAGTCAAATGTAAATAGTGTAAATAATGATAACTCCTCATCCCAGAAATTCAGTGATAACAACAAAGATGAGGGCAATAGTCCAAATGTAAATAGTGTAAATAATGATAACTCCTCATCCCAGAAATTCAGTGATAACAACAACAAAGATGAGGACAATAGTCAAATGTAAATAGTGTAAATAATGATAACTCCTCATCCCAGAAATTCAGTGATAACAACAAAGATGAGGACAATAGTCCAAATGTAAATAGTGTAAATAATGATAACTCCTCATCCCAGATAACAACAACAAAGATGAAGAATGAGGACAATAGATCCAAATGTATGTAAACAAAGATGACAAAATAACAACAACAACAAAATGTAAATAATGATAACTCCTCATCCCAGAAATTCAGTGATAACAACAACAAAGATGAGGACAATAGTCCAAATGTAAATAGTGTAAATAATGATAACTCCTCATCCCAGAAATTCAGTGATAACAACAACAAAGATGAGGACAATAGTCCAAATGTAAATAGTGTAAATAATGATAACTCCTCATCCCAGAAATTCAGTGATAACAACAACAAAGATGGGGACAATACCCTGAATGTAAATAGTGTAAATAATGATAACTGATAACAACCCATGAAAATGTAAATAGTGATAACTCCTCATAATTCAACAACAACAAAGATGAGGACAATACCCCAAATGTAAATAGTGTAAATAATGATAACTCCTCATCCCAGAAATTCAGTGATAACAACAACAAAGATGAGGACAATAGTCTGAATGTAAATAGTGTAAATAATGATAACTCCTCATCCCTGAAATTCAGTGATAACAACAACAAAGATGAGGACAATAGTCCAAATGTAAATAGTGTGTAAATAATGATAACTCCTCATCCCAGAAATTCAGTGATAACAACAACAAAGATGAGGACAATAGTCTGAATGTAAATAGTGTAAATAATGATAACTCCTCATCCCAGAAATTCAGTGATAACAACAACAAAGATGAGGACAATAGTCCAAATGTAAATAGTGTAAATAATGATAACTCCTCATCCCAGAAATTCAGTGATAACAACAACAAAGATGAGGACAATAGTCCAAATGTAAATAGTGTAAATAATGATAACTCCTCATCCCAGAAATTCAGTGATAACAACAACAAAGATGAGGACAATAGTCCAAATGTAAATAGTGTAAATAATGATAACTCCTCATCCCAGAAATTCAGTGATAACAACAACAAAGATGAGGACAATAGTCAAATGTAAATAGTGTAAATAATGATAACTCCTCATCCCAGAAATTCAGAAACAACAACAAGATGAAGACAATACCCTGAAAAAATGTGTAAATAATGATAACTCCATCATCCCAGAAAATTCAGTGATAACAACAACAAAGATGACAATAATCTGAATGTAAATGTGTAAATAATGATAACTCCTCATCCCAGAAATTCAGTGATAACAACAACAAAGATGAAGACAATAGTCCAAATGTAAATAAAATAAATGATAACTCCTCATCCCAGAAATTCAGTGATAATAACAACAAAGATGAACAATAGTCCAAATGTAAAATAGTGTAAATAATGATAACTCCTCCATCCCAGAAATTCAGTGATAACAACAACAAAGATGAAGACACCCCAAATGTAAATAGTGTAAATAATGATAACTCCTCATCCCAGAAATTCAGTGATAACAACAACAAAGATGAAGACAATAGTTGAATATAAATATATGTAAATATGATAACTCCTCATCCCAGAAATTCAAGATGATAACAACAACAAAGATGAAGACAATAACTGAATGTAAATAGTGTAAATAATGATAACTCCTCATCCCAGAAATTCAGTGATAACAACAACAAAGATGAGGACAATAGTGAATGTAAATGTAAATAGTGTAAATAATGATGAACCTCATCCCAGAAATTCAGTGATAACAACAACAAAAAGATGAGGACAATAGTCTGAATGTAAATAGTGTAAATAATGATAACTCCTCATCCCAGAAATTCAGTGATAACAACAACAAAGATGAAGACAATAGTCCAAATGTAAATAGTGTAAATAATGATAACTCCCATCATCCCAAAGATGAAGACAATTCCTGAATGTAAATACTGTAAATAATGATAACTCCCCATCCCAGAAATTCAAGGATAACAACAAAGATGAAGACAAGTCCAAATGTAAATAGTGTAAATAATGATAACTCCTCATCCCAGAAATTCAGTGATAACAACAACAAAGATGAGGAATAGTCCAAATGTAAATAGTGTAAATAATGATAACTCCTCATCCCAGAAATTCAGTGATAACAACAACAAAGATGAAGGACAAATAGTCTGAATGTAAATAGTGTAAATAATGATAACTCCTCATCCCAGAAATTCAGTGATAACAACAACAAAGATGAGGACAATAGTCTGAATGTAAAAATAGTGTAAATAATGATAACTCCTCATCCCAGAAATTCATTGATAACAACAACAAAGATGAGGACAATAGTCCAAATGTAAATAGTGTAAATAATGATAACTCCCTCATCCCAGAAATTCAGTGATAACAACAACAAAGATGAGGACAATAGTCCAAATGTAAATAGTGTAAATAATGACAACTCCTCATCCCAGAAATTCAGTGATAACAACAACAAAGATGAGGACAATAGTCTGAATGTAAATAGTGTAAATAATGATAACTCCTCATCCCAGAAATTCAGTGATAACAACAAAGATGAGGACAATAGTCCAAATGTAAATAGTGTAAATAATGATAACTCCTCATCCCAGAAATTCAGTGATAACAACAACAAAGATGAGGACAATAGTCTGAATGTAAATAGTGTAAAAATAATGATAACTCCTCATCCCAGAAATTCAGTGATAACAACAACAAAGATGAGGACAATAGTCCAAATGTAAATAGTGAAAATAAATAACTCCTCATCCCAGAAAATTGATAACAACAAAAAAGATAGGGACAATGTCAAATGTAAATAGTGTAAATAATGATAACCTCATCCCAGAAATTCAGTGATAACAACAACAAAAGATGAGGACAATAGTCTGAATGTAAATAGTGTAAATAATGATAACTCCTCATCCCAGAAATTCAGTGATAACAACAACAAAGATGAGGACAATAGTCCAAATGTAAATAGTGTAAATAATGATAACTCCTCATCCCAGAAATTCAGTGATAACAACAACAAAGATGAGGACAATAGTCTGAATGTAAATAGTGTAAATAATGATAACTCCTCATCCCAGAAATTCAGGATAACAACAACAAAGATGAGGACAATAGTCTGAATGTAAATAGTGTAAATAATGATAACTCCTCATCCCAGAAATTCAGTGATAACAACAACAAAGATGAGGACAATAGTCTGAATGTAAATAGTGTAAATAATGATAACTCCTCATCCCTGAAATTCAGTGATAACAACAACAAAGATGAGGACAATAGTCTGAATGTAAATAGTGTAAATAATGATAACTCCTCATCCCAGAAATTCAGTGATAACAACAACAAAGATGAGGACAATAGTCAAATGTAAATAGTGTAAATAATGATAACTCCTCATCCCAGAAATTCAGTGATAACAACAACAAAAAGATGAGGACAATAATGATAACTCCTCATCCCAGAAAATGATAAATGAGTGTAAATAATGATAACTCCTCATCCCAGAAATTCAGTGATAACAACAACAAAACAAATAATGATAACTCCCTCATCCCAAGAAACAACAACAAAGATGAGGACAATAGTCAAATGTAAATAGTGTAAAATAATGATAACTCCTCATCCCAGAAATTCAGTGATAACAACAACAAAGATGAGGACAATAGTCCAAATGTAAATAGTGTAAATAATGATAACTCCTCATCCCAGAAATTCAGTGATAACAACAACAAAGATGAGGACAATAGTCCAAATGTAAATAGTGTAAATAATGATAACTCCTCATCCCAGAAATTCAGTGATAACAACAACAAAGATGAGGACAATAGTCTGAATGTAAAATAGTGTAAATAATGATAACTCCTCATCCCAGAAATTCAGTGATAACAACAACAAAGATGAGGACAATAGTCAAATGTAAATAGTGTAAATAATGATAACTCCTCATCCAGAAATTCAGTGATAACAACAACAAAGATGAGGACAATAGTCCAAATGTAAATAGTGTAAATAATGATAACTCCTCATCCCAGAAATTCAGTGATAACAACAACAAAGATGAGGACAATAGTCAATATGGTCAAATGTAAATAGTGTAAAATAATGATAATTCCTCATCCCAGAAATCTAAATGTAAAGTGATAAACAACAACAAAGATGAGGACAAAAGTCTGAATGTAAATAGTGTAAATAATGATAACTCCTCATCCCAGAAATTCAGTGATAACAACAAAGATGAGGACAATAGTCTGAATGTAAAGGTGAAACTCCCTCATCCAGAAAATGATAACAACAACAAAAATAGGACAATAGTCCCAAATGTAAATAGTGTAAATAATGATAACTCCTCATCCCAGAAATTCAGTGATAACAACAACAAAGATGAGGACAATAGTCCAAATGTAAATAGTGTAAATAATGATAACTCCTCATCCCAGAAATTCAGTGATAACAACAACAAAGATGAGGACAAAGTCCAAATGTAAATAGTGTAAATAATGATAACTCCTCATCCCAGAAATTCAGTGATAACAACAACAAAGATGAGGGACAATAGTCAAATGTAAATAGTGTAAATAATGATAACTCCTCATCCCAGAAATTCAGTGATAACAACAACAAAGATGAGGACAATAATCCAAATGTAAATAGTGTAAATAATGATAACTCCCTCATCCCAGAAATTCAGTGATAACAACAACAAAGATGAGGACAATAGTCAAATGTAAATAGTGTAAATAATGATAACTCCTCATCCCAGAAATTGTGATAACAACAACAAAAGATGAGGACAATAGTCAAATGTAAATATGTAAATAATGATAACTCCTCATCCCAGAAATTCATTGATAACAACAACAAAGATGAGGGACAATACCCCAAATGTAAATAGTGTAAATAATGATAACTCATTCTCATCCCAGAAATTCATGTGATAACAACAACAAAGATGAGGACAATAGTCCAAATGTAAATAGTGTAAATAATGATATAACTCCTCATCCAATTCATTGATAACAAACAAAGAGGACAATAGTCCAAATGTAAATAGTGTAAATAATGATAACTCCTCATCCCAGAAATTCAGTGATAACAACAACAAAGATGAGGACAATAGTCCAAATGTAAATAGTGTAAAATAATGATAACTCCTCATCCCAGAAATTCAGTGATAACAACAACAAAGATGAGGACAATAGTCCAAATGTAAATAGTGTAAATAATGATAACTCCTCATCCCAGAAATTCAGTGATAACAACAACAAAGACAAAGGGACAATAGTCCAAATGTAAATAGTGTAGCAAAAAATTGATAACTCCTCATCCCAGAAATTCAGTGATAACAACAACAAAGATGAGGACAATAGTCAAATGTAAATAGTGTAAAAATAATGATAACTCCTCATCCCAGAAATTCAGTGATAACAACAACAAAGATGAGGACAATAATCCAAATGTAAATAGTGTAAATAATGATAACTCCTCATCCCAGAAATTCAGTGATAACAACAACAAAGATGAGGACAATAGTCAAATGTAAATAGTGTAAATAATGATAACTCCTCATCCCAGAAATTCAGTGATAACAACAACAAAGATGAGGACAATAGTCCAAATGTAAATAGTGTAAATAATGATAACTCCCTCATCCCAGAAATTCAGTGATAATCCTAGAAACATTGATAAACAAAGATGAGGGACAATAGTCCAAATGTAAATAGTGTAAATAATGATAACTCCTCATCCCAGAAATTCAGTGATAACAACAACAAAGATGAGGACAATAGTCCAAATGTAAATAGTGTAAAATAATGATAACTCCTCATCCCAGAAATTCAGTGATAACAACCACAAAGATGAGGACAATAGTCAAATGTAAATAGTGTAAATAATGATAACTCCTCATCCCAGAAATTCAGGATAACAACAACAAAGATGAGGACAATAGTCAAATGTAAAATAATTGTAAATAATGATAACTCCTCATCCCAGAAATTCAGTGATAACAACAACAAAGATGGGGACAATAGTCAAATGTAAATAAGTGTAAATAATGATAACTCCTCATCCCAGAAATTCAGTGATAACAACAACAAAGATGAGGACAATAGTCCAAATGTAAATAGTGTAAATAATGATAACTCCTCATCCCAGAAATTCAGTGATAACAACAACAAAGATGAGGACAATAATGTCTGAATCAGTGATAAATAGCAATGTCCAAATAAAATGATAACTCCTCATCCCAGAAATTCAGTGATAACAACCACAAAGATGAGGACAATAGTCAAATGTAAATAGTGTAAATAATGATAACTCCTCATCCCAGAAATTCAGTGATAACAACAACAAAAGATGAGGACAATAGTCCAAATGTAAATAGTGTAAATAATGATAACTCCTCATCCCAGAAATTCATTGATAACAACAACAAAGATGAGGACAATAGTCAAATGTAAATAGATAACTCCTCATCCCAGAAATTCAGTGATAACAACAACAAAGATGAGGACCAGTCCAAATGTAAATAGTGTAAATAATGATAACTCTCATCATAACAAACCCTGAAATAACAACAACAAGATGGGACAATGGTCAAATGTAAATAGTGTAAAATAATGATAACTCCTCATCCAGAAATTCAGTGATAACAACAACAAAGATGAGGACAATAGTCCAAATGTAAATAGTGTAAATAATGATATCCTCATCCCAGAAATTCAGTGATAACAACAACAAAGATGACAGGACAATAGTCAAATGTAAATAGTGTAAATAATGATAACTCCTCATCCAGAAATTCAGTGATAACAACAACAAAAGATGAGGACAATAGTCCAAATGTAAATAGTGTAAATAATGATAACTCCTCATCCCAGAAATTCAGTGATAACAACAACAAAGATGAGGACAATAGTCAAATGTAAATAGTGTAAATAATGATAACTCCTCATCCCAGAAATTCAGTGATCCCAAAGATGAGGACAATAGTCAAATGTAAATAGTAAATAATGATAACTCCTCATCCCAGAAATTCAGTGATAACAACAACAAAGATGAGGACAATAGTCAAATGTAAATAGTGTAAATAATGATAACTCCTCATCCCAGAAATTCAGTGATAACAACAACAAAGATGAGGACAATAGTCAAATGTAAATAGTGTAAATAATGATAACTCCTCATCCCAGAAATTCAGTGATAACAACAACAAAAGATGAGGACAATAGTCCAAATGTAAATAGTGTAAATAATGATAACTCCTCATCCCAGAAATTCAGTGATAACAACAACAAAGATGAGGACAATAGTCCAAATGTAAATAGTGTAAATAATGATAACTCCTCATCCCAGAAATTCAGTGATAACAACAACAAAGATGAGGCAAAGTCAAATGTAAATGAGGACATGATACCAACAACAAAAAAGAGGAGCAATAGTCCAATGTAAATAGTGTAAATAATGATAACTCCTCATCCCAGAAATTCAGTGATAACAACAACAAAGATGAGGACAATAGTCAAATGTAAATAGTGTAAATAATGATAACTCCTCATCCCAGAAATTCAGTGATAACAACAACAAAGATGAGGACAATAGTCAAATGTAAATAGTGTAAATAATGATAACTCCTCATCCCAGAAATTCAGTGATAACAACAACAAAAGATGAGGACAATAGTCCAAATGTAAATAATGTAAATAATGATAAAGTCCTCATCCCAGAAATTCATTGATAACAACAACAAAGATGAGGGACAATAGTCAAATGTAAATAGTGTAAATAATGATAACTCCTCATCCCAGAAATTCAGTGATAACAACAACAAAGATGAGGACAATAGTCCAAATGTAAATAGTGTAAATAATGATAACTCCTCATCCCAGAAATTCAGTGATAACAACAACAAAGATGAGGACAATAGTCCAAATGTAAATAGTGTAAAATAATGATAACTCCTCATCCCAGAAATTCAGTGATAACAACAACAAAAGATGAGGACAATAGTCCAAATGTAAAAATAGTGTAAATAATGATAACTCCTCATCCCAGAAATTCAGTGATAACAACAACAAAGATGAGGACAATAGTCCAAATGTAAATAGTGTAAATAATGATAACTCCTCATCCCAGAAATTCAGTGATAACAACAACAAAGATGAGGGCAATAGTCCAAATGTAAATAGTGTAAATAATGATAAGTCCTCATCCCAGAAATTCATTGATAACAACCACAAAGATGAGGACAATAGTCCAAATGTAAATAGTGTAAATAACTCCTCATAAAATTCTGATAACAACAACAAAGATGAGGACAATAGTCCAAATGTAAATAGTGTAAATAATGATAAGTCCTCATCCCAGAAATTCATTGATAACAACAACAAAGATGAGGACAATAGTCCAAATGTAAATAGTGTAAATAATGATAACTCCTCATCCCAGAAATTCAGTGATAACAACAACAAAGATGAGGACAATAGTCCAAATGTAAATAGTGTAAATAATGATAACTCCTCATCCCAGAAATTCAGTGATAACAACAACAAAAGATGAGGACAATAGTCCAAAATGTAAATAGTGTAAATAATGATAACTCCTCATCCCAGAAATTCAGTGATAACAACAACAAAGATGAGGACAATAGTCCAAATGTAAATAGTGTAAATAATGATAACTCCTCATCCCAGAAATTCAGTGATAACAACAACAAAGATGAGGACAATAGTCCAAATGTAAATAGTGTAAATAATGATAACTCCTCATCCCAGAAATTCAGTGATAACAACAACAAAGATGAGGACAATAGTCCAAATGTAAAAAGTGTAAATAATGATAACTCCTCATCCCAGAAAAGTGATAACAACAAAGATCCAAATGTAAATAGTGTAAATAATGATAACTCCTCATCGAAATTCAGTGATAACAACAACAAAGATGAGGACAATAGTCCAAATGTAAATAGTGTAAATAATGATAACTCCTCATCCCCAGAAATTCAGTGATAACAACAACAAAGATGAGGACAATAGTCCAAATGTAAATAGTGTAAATAATGATAACTCCTCATCCCAGAAATTCAGTGATAACAACAACAAAGATGAGGACAATAGTCAAATGTAAATAGTGTAAAATAATGATAACTCCTCATCCCAGAAATTCAGTGATAACAACAACAAAAGATGAGGACAATAGTCAAATGTAAATAGTGTAAAAATAATGATAACTCCTCATCCCAGAAATTCAGTGATAACAACAACAAAGATAGGGACAATAGTCCAAATGTAAATAGTGTAAATAATGATAACTCCTCATCCCAGAAATTCAGTGATAACAACAAAGATGAGGACAATAGTCAAATGTAAATGTAAATAATGGAGGTCCTCATAGAAATTCAACAACAACAAAATAATGTGTAAATAATGATAAGGAAATTCAGTGATAACAACAACAAAGATGAGGACAATAGTCCAAATGTAAATAGTGTAAATAATGATAACTCCTCATCCCAGAAATTCAGTGATAACAACAACAAAGATGAGGACAATAGTCCAAATGTAAATAGAATGTAAAAATGAGTCCTCATCCCAGAAATTCATTGATAACAACCACAAAGATGAGGACAATAGTCAAATGTAAATAGTGTAAATAATGACTCCTCATCCTCATCCCATGAGGACAATTCAGTGATAACAACAAAAGATGAGGACAATAGTCCAAATGTAAATAGTGTAAATAATGATAAGTCCTCATCCCAGAAATTCATTGATAACAACCACAAAGATGAGGACAATAGTCCAAATGTAAATAGTGTAAATAATGATAAGTCCTCATGAAATTCAGTGATAACAACAACAAAGATGAGGACAATAGTCCAAATGTAAATAGTGTAAATAATGATAACTCCTCATCCCAGAAATTCATTGATAACAACCACAAAGATGAGGGCAATAGTCAAATGTAAATAGTGTAAATAATGATAACTCCTCATCCCAGAAATTCAGTGATAACAACAACAAAGATGAGGACAATAGTCCAAATGTAAATAGTGTAAATAATGATAAGTCCTCATCCCAGAAATTCAGTGATAACAATAACAAAAGATGAGGACAATAGTCAAAAAATCCCAGTAAATAATGATAAGTCCTCATCCCAGAAATTCAAAATGAAATAGGACAATAGTCTCATCCCAAATGATAAATGGTGTAAATAAATGATAACTCCTCATCCCAGAAATTCAGTGATAACAAACAACATGAGGAAGTCAAATGTAAATAGGGATACTCCTCATCCCAGAAATTCAGTGATACAACAACAAAGATGAGGACAATAGTCCAAAGTGTAAATATGATAAGTCCTCATCCCAGAAATTCATTGATAACAACCACAAAGATGAGGACAATAGTCAAATGTAAATAGTGTAAATAATGATAACTCCTCATCCCAGAAATTCAGTGATAACAACAACAAAGATGAGGGACAATAGTCCAAATGTAAATATTATGTAAAAATAATGATAACTCCTCATCCCAGAAATTCAGTGATAACAACAACAAAGATGAGGACAGTCCAAATGTAAATAGTGTAAATAATGATAACTCCTCATCCCAGAAATTCAGTGATAACAACAACAAAAAAGATGAGGACAATAGTCAAATGTAAATAGTGTAAAATGATAAGTCCTCATCCCAGAAATTCAGTGATAACAACCACAAAAGATGAGGGACAATAGTCCAAATGTAAATAGTGTAAATAATGATAACTCCTCATCCCAGAAATTCAGTGATAACAACAACAAAGATGAGGACAATAGTCAAATGTAAATAGTGTAAATAATGATAAGTCTCCTCATCCCAGAAATTCATTGATAACAACAACAAAGATGGGGACAATAGTCCAAATGTAAATAGTGTAAATAATGATAACTCCTCATCCCAGAAATTCATTGATAACAACAACAAAGATGAGGACAATGGTCAAATGTAAATAGTGTAAATAATGATACTCCTCATCCCAGAAATTCAGTGATAACAACAACAAAGATGAGGACAATAGTCCAAATGTAAATAGTGTAAATAATGATAAGTCCTCATCCCAGAAATTCAGTGATAACAACAACAAAGATGAGGACAATAGTCCAAATGTAAATAGTGTAAATAATGATAACTCCTCATCCCAGAAATTCATTGATAACAACAACAAAGATGAGGACAATAGTCCAAATGTAAATAGTGTAAATAATGATAAGTCCTCATCCCAGAAATTCAGTGATAACAACAACAAAGATGAGGACAATAGTCCAAATGTAAATAGTGTAAATAATGATAAGTCCTCATCCCAGAAAAATAACAACAACCAAAGATGAGGACATAGTCAAATGTAATAGTAAGTGAAATATTGATAAGTCCTCATCCCAGTAAAATTAATGATAACAACCACAAAGATGATGGACAATAGTCCAAATGTAAATAGTGTAAATAATGATAACTCCTCATCCCAGAAATTCAGTGATAACAACAACAAAGATGGGGACAATAGTCCAAATGTAAATAGTGTAAATAATGATAACTCCTCATCCCAGAAATTCATTGATACAACAAAGATGGGGACAAAGTCCAAATGTAAATAGATGTAAAGGGAAATTCAGTGTAACAACAACAAAGATGAGGACAATAGTCAAATGTAAATAGTGTAAATAATGATAACTCCTCATCCCAGAAATTCAGTGATAACAACAACAAAGATGAGGGCAATAGTCCAAATGTAAATAGTGTAAATAATGATTCCCTCATCCCAGAAATTCAGTGATAACAACAACAAAAATGAGGACAATAGTCAAATGTAAATAATGTAAATAATGATAATCCTCATCCCAAGAAATTCATTGATAACAACAACAAAAGATGAGGGACAATAGTCAAATGTAAAATAAAAAATAATGATAACTCCTCATCCCAGAAATTCAGTGATAACAACAACAAAGATGAGGACAAAGTCCAAATGTAAATAAATATGATGTCATTGATAACAAATATGGGGATGATAACTCCTCATCCCAGAAATTCAGTGATAACAACAACAAAGATGAGGGCAATAGTCCAAATGTAAATAGTGTAAATAATGATAACTCCTCATCCCAGAAATTCAGTGATACCAACAACAAAGATGAGGGACAATAGTCCAAATGTAAATAGTGTAAATAATGATAACTCCTCATCCCAGAAATTCAGTGATAACAACAACAAAGATGAGGACAATAGACCAAATGTAAATAGTGTAAATAATGATAACTCCTCATCCCAGAAATTCAGTGATAACAACAACAAAGATGGGGGGCAATAGTCCAAATGTAAATAGTCCAAATGTAAAAATAAATAATGATAACTCCTCATCCCAGAAATTCAGTGATACCAACAACAAAGATGAGGGCAATAGTCCAAATGTAAATAGTGTAAATAATGATAACTCCTCATCTCAGAAATTCAGTGATACCAACAATAAAGATGAGGGCAATAGTCAATGTAAATAGTGTAAATAATGATAACTCCTCATCCCAGAAATTCAGTGATAACAACAACAAAGATGAGGGCAATAGTCCAAATGTAAAATAAATAATGATAACTCCTCATCCCAGAAATTCATTGATAACAACAACAAGATGAGGACAATAGTCAAATGTAAATCAATGATAACTTGAAATTCAGTGATACCAACAACAAAGATGAGGACAATAGTCCAAATGTAAATAGTGTAAATAATGATAACTCCTCATCAACAACAAAGATGAGGGCAATTCAAATGTAAATAAGGTGATAACAACATCCCAGAAAAGTGATACCAAGGGCAGATGAGGGCAATAGTCCAAATGTAAATAGTGTAAATAATGATAACTCCTCATCCCAGAAATTCAGTGATACCAACAACAAAGAACAAAGTCCAAATGTAAATAGGACAATAGTCCTCATCCAGAAATTCAATGTAAATAGTGTAAATAAATAATGATAACTCCTCATCCCAGAAATTCAGTGATAACAACAACAAAGATGAGGACAATAGTCCAAATGTAAATAATAGTGTAAAATAATGATAACTCCTCATCCCAGAAATTCAGTGATAACAACAACAAAGATGAGGGACAATAGTCCAAATGTAAATAGTGTAAATAATGATAACTCCTCATCCCAGAAATTCAGTGATAACAACAACAAAAGATGAGGGACAATAGTCAAATGTAAATAGTGTAAATAATGATAACTCCTCATCCCAGAAATTCAGTGATACCAACAACAAAAAGATGAGGGCAATAGTCCAAATGTAAATAGTGTAAATAATGATAACTCCTCATCCCAGAAATTCAGTGATACCAACAACAAAGATGAGGGCAATAGTCAAATGTAAATAGTGTAAATAATGATAACTCCTCATCCCAGAAATTCAGTGATACCAACAACAAAGATGAGGGCAATAGTCCAAATGTAAATAGTGTAAATAATGATAACTCCTCATCCCAGAAATTCAGTGATACCAACAACAAAGATGAGGGCAATAGTCCAAATGTAAATAGTGTAAATAATGATAACTCCTCATCCCAGAAATTCAGTGATAACAACAACAAAGATGAGGGCAATAGTCCAATAGTCCAAATGTAAATAGATGAGGCAATATAAATAAAATGATAACTCCTCATCTCAGAAATTCAGTGATACCAACAACAAAGATGAGGGCAATACAATAGTCCAAATGTAAATAGTCCAAATGTAAATAATGATAACTCCTCATCCCAGAAATTCAGTGATACCAACAACAAAGATGAGGGCAATAGTCCAAATGTAAATAGTGTAAATAATGATAACTCCTCATCTCAGAAATTCAGTGATACCAACAACAAAGCTGAGGACAATAGTCCAAATGTAAATAGTGTAAATAATGATAACTCCTCATCCCAGAAATTCAGTGATAACAACAACAAAGATGAGGGCAATAGTCCAAATGTAAATAGTGTAAATAATGATAACTCCTCATCTCAGAAATTCAGTGATACCAACAACAAAGCTGAGGACAATAGTCCAAATGTAAAATGTAAAGTGTAAATAATGATAACTCCTCAAATGTCAGTAAAAATTCAGTGAAATACCAACAACAAAGATGAGGGCAATAGTCCAAATGTAAATAGTGTAAATAATGATAACTCCTCATCTCAGAAATTCAGTGATACCAACAACCAACAACAAAGATGAGGACAATAGTCCAAATGTAAATAGGGCAATATCCAAATAATGATAACTCCTCATCCCA
This sequence comes from Acanthosepion pharaonis, assembly GCA_903632075.3. Taxonomy (NCBI): domain Eukaryota; kingdom Metazoa; phylum Mollusca; class Cephalopoda; order Sepiida; family Sepiidae; genus Acanthosepion; species Acanthosepion pharaonis. Next base: position 70,600 of record CAHIKZ030004832.1, read on the forward strand.
GAAATTCAGTGATACCAACAACAAAGATGAGGGCAATAGTCCAAATGTAAATAGTGTAAATAATGATAACTCCTCATCCAGAAATTCAGTGATACCAACAACAAAAAGATGAGGACAATAGTCCAAATGTAAATAGTGTAAATAATGATAACTCCTCATCCCAGAAATTCAGTGATACCAACAACAAAGATGAGGGCAATAGTCCAAATGTAAATAGTGTAAATAATGATAACTCCTCATCCCAGAAATTCAGTGATACCAACAACAAAGATGAGGGCAATAGTCCAAATGTAAATAGTGTAAATAATGATAACTCCTCATCCCAGAAATTCAGTGATACCAACAACAAAAGATGAGGGACAATAGTCCAAATGTAAATAGTGTAAATAATGATAACTCCCCAGAAATTCATCCCAAAGATGAAATTCAAAGTAAATGTGTAAATAATGATAACTCCTCACCAACAACAAAAGATGAGGGCAATAGTCCAAATGTAAATAGTGTAAATAATGATAACTCCTCATCCCAGAAATTCAGTGATACCAACAACAAAAGATGAGGCAATAGTCCAAATGTAAATAGTGTAAATAATGATAACTCCTCATCCCAGAAATTCAGTGATACCCAACAAAGATGAGGGATAACTCCTCATCCCAAAGTACCAAATGTAAATAGTGTAAATAATGATAACTCCTCATCCCAGAAATTCAGTGATACCAACAACAAAGATGAGGGCAATAGTCCAAATGTAAATAGTGTAAATAATGATAACTCCTCATCCCAGAAATTCAGTGATACAACAACAACAAAGATGTAAATAGACAATAGTCCAAATGTAAATAGTAATGTAAATAATGATCACTCCTCATCTCAGAAATTCAGTGATACCAACAACAAAGATGAGGGCAATAGTCCAAATGTAAATAGTGTAAATAATGATAACTCCTCATCCCAGAAATTCAGTGATACCAACAACAAAGATGAGGGCAATAGTCCAAATGTAAATAGTGTAAATAATGATAACTCCTCATCCCAGAAATTCAGACAGAAGAAGCTTTTGTCAAGAATAAATCTTCAAAAATTGCAGATGTTAACAAAATTAAAGAAGCTGTAAAAGATTTTGCCAACAGCAAAGTTATATTCAGAAGAAAATTCAACAAATCAACAATGTCACAGCCAATAATCCATCATCTTTAGCTTGGAAAACTGTCAACAAAATCAGTTGCAGGAAAAACTTAAATAAATAGAAATTCTGTCTGAATTTCTGGAATAGCCTTGTGTTAGTTCAAGAATTGGGTGACATTGTAATTGTGAGTTCAATCCCTTGGCTGGGTAGTGTAAACTTAGACTCAGTGAGCAGTATCTAAGCCGTACAAAATATTTACTGATTGAGATATCTGCAGACATATCTTTCATAGATTAAATAAAGTGTTAAGTTTAAAATTCTCTGATTATCACCCGGATCGACAAGCACCTGATGATGGCCAGAGGACATAATGGCCAAAATGTTGTGATAATAACAACAAAGATGAGGATAATAGTCTATTCATAAATGTAAATAAAGTCTAATAGGCAAAGAGAAAAGTTAAACTGACAGAAAATGTTTTTCCAAAACTTTTTGGAAAATTCCCTGCTTTTGCAAATGAAGACGTTGAAAAAATTTAGAGTATAAAATTTATATCAAGCTGTATAATTTTAAGCAAATGAGTTTGCTGAAATGCCAATAAACACAAAAAAAATGCAGAAAAGCAGGTAGCATAGACAATATTCCATCTGAAGTATGAAAAATAATAATTTAATAATGTTCTCTTAGATTTTAGCAGTGTTCCCTAAAGTCTTAATCAAAGTAGAGATTTAGATGAAAGGCATGATCGTAATTTTTCTAAAGAAACTATCTTGGCATCACTTTAACAACTCTAGCAGCAAAACCATACAATTATTTACCTTTAAATCATATAGAACCAGAAATTGAAAAGATTTAGCGAAAGAAAATGGATTCAGAAAAAGTAGATTAACAGCTGGCCAAGTCATGACAGGTGCATTGCTGATCATGTCAGGACAACAAACTTACAAGCTGTTTCATTATTTAACTGCCTTCCTGATAAGAAAGTTACTGCAATAATGGCTCTATATTATAATACCAAATGTGTAGTCATATCTCCTGATGGAGATGCCAATTTCCTTGGCACCAGTACCCCTTTCACCATTCTGTTTTGTTATCATCCATAGACTATGGACTGAGAATATCTTGACAAATTCAATGAATTAAGATTTACTTTTTCATAACAGTGGCACTGTAGATTCATTTTGAAACCTCGTACAGCCATAATACTCAAGTGAGGTCGGCATTAGAAGTTTTGGATATTCAATAAATGGAGTGGTCTTAATAAAAGCAATATCAGAAAATCATTTAAAGTGTCAACAAATGTAAAATCTGATGTGACTCTGATTGCTGACACCAGTGGTCAATGTAACAAAATTGCTGCTCAGGATGTTGGTCTTTATGTAAATATGGGAAAGACTGAATTTATCAGCTTTAATCATTTTAAGGTGAGTGATACTTCCACTTAGAGTGGCAGTCAAATCACCTTCACAAAAAAAAAATTCTGGCATCATCAGTAGTTTGAACAATGTCTGTCTACTCAAGCTTTTGGTCATGAGGATTTGTAATTTTGTACTAGCATAACTATTGACTAACAGAGCCATAAAATCATATATATATATTGAGTTTGAGGCAAAGATTAAAGTGAAGAGCTTTGCCTTATTTAACGAGAATGAGATGACCTCAGGGTTATTTATAACAGTAGGCACTAATATTTTGCTTCCATTTAAAATTTGGTTAGAGATCTCCCAGAACTCCTGGAATCCAATTTGCTTACTTTCAGAATTGGACTGGACTGCTTGAACATAACTACACTTTTCTAGAACTTTCTTGCAGTGATTGCAAGCAGTTCTCAATGCAGCAAGTGTCCTGCTACACCACACCCCATGATAGATATCTAAGTAGTTGTTACTGTGATCTATGGCTGCAGCACATTTTGGGATTTACCAGGCCTGGCTGTTTGGTTTCTGTTTTCAGTTAGGATCTATTCAGACATGAGAGCAGCAATTTTGGATGTAGTATCTTTGAAGAAATCTGAGAGAGGAGTTTCCACCATGTAAGATCTGAAATCTGCTTTCATGGACCAAAATGTGTATTGAGGTCAAGAAGGTTTGCCTGATGTCCTGTAACATCAGGGGCAGTGGCGGCTTCTTTAATGATCTGTGTCAGATTGTAGCCAATGGATAAGTCTCTGCAGAATCTGCCTCCTTCATCAGTTGTATTCGAGTGGATTAACCATTCTTTGTGGTGAATATTGAAGTCACTTCAAATATGAAAGCTAGCCAATGGAAATTCTCTAAGGATATATATCTTCTCAGATATTTAGTCGAACATTACAGTTCCATCATCCTGAAGATGATACAATATTAAAATGAAGGTGGTGCTGTGGATAAGTGCCTTGTGGAAGCGCATGTATGGGAGATCAGGGTGCTCATTTTTTTTATCTTTGTAGCCATGGTGATTTTGATGGTCCTGTTTAGTTATTATAGGCAAGTAACTTGATATTGTGAGCACCTAAAGTAGGATAGAGTTATAAATGCCAGTTTTGGACAGGAATAAGAGGTCAGATTTGGCATCAAAGGGCCTATGGTCCACCTCTGCAAAGTTGGAATATAGGCCTTTTACATTAGTGTAGGAGATGCTGAATCTAGGGTCTACTTTTATATTTGTGAGATTGGCTTTGATATTTTTGTTCTGTTTAATTTTATTCATGTCTAGATAACAGTGTGTTTGGTAGAAGGCTAGGCAGTAAGACAGTCACACCCACAGGAGTTTCATATATTTATAACCTGGAGTGAATTGTACTGAGAGGTTCCACTAGTGACTACTGCACAGTCTAGAACCCATTCACAAAATGGCAATAAAATAGCCACAATCTTATACACCTTCTGATAGGTTAGCCTCCTTTGAAGTTACTCAAAGTTTGAGATCCTTGACTATCAGGTGGATAAAGCTAAAACCCATCAACCTTAATGAAGAGACAAATAATTTAAGAAAAGCATTGACACCCGAAATGTACATGCCTTACCTATCCAGAAATTAAGGCAACTGGATTCCTTGAGTCAGAAATATTGTACCGGGTCTAAAACCTCAAGTACTGAGACAAGCTTGCTTATATATGAAGACTAAAAGAAGTACTGAGAGAAGTGGGAGGTGACACAATTTGCTTGGGGTACATCAGCATTCTCTGCTCCCATTGGATTTAATATTATCATGGAAGTAAAATTAATAAGAACTCCACCATCCCCATACCTTCTTAGGGTATGGGGATGATGGAGTTCTTCTTCATCTCATACCTGTGTTAAGTAAGGTTACTTACAGAAATGACAGTATGGTATTAACTATTAGGTTTTAACTTAGTACAAGTTAAAATATCTCCTATCAGAATAAAGGTGAGTGGGGAATTATGATTGGCCTTATCGCATCGGAGAAAAAAAATTCAAATTACTTATATGAATTACCAGTTACATTACATTTAGGACTTGTAAATTTACAGCTCGCCATTTGTGGCCAAAAATTGAAGTCCTGTTTTTTTAGTTGATACCAATTCAAATGATAATCAACTTTTATGGGAGAGATCCCATCTCCTCCCACTCGAGTATGATGGAAAGGCCATTAAGTTGGGAAGAAATATTACAATCAGCTAAGGGTTGATTCAAGTACAGGATTCTACATTGGAGTGAAGCAGCAGGGAGGTCTTTTTTGTTTGAGATTATAGAACCCTAAAAAATAGCTAGGAAAAGGCTGTGGATGTAAATCCAGACAGAAATCCTGGAGTGGATCCCCAAAAGTGGTTCACTGTCAACACTGATTCCATTCCAACAATTCCTGCAACAAAGCTAATTCTAAATATAATACCTTTTATCACCTTGAATCTTGGTGGTATAGTTGAGAGTCAGGGGGTCATGTAGTACAGGTATTGCACTACCTAACCTTGCACCCCTGCTTAGATGTGAACCCTGGAAAGGTCACTCCAGTCAAACCACCAATGGACTGAATTTTGACCGAACAAGATGTTATTTTTATCTTTCAAGATAAACATATGTCTACTATATGAATAAAGACAAAAGGAAAAACTTTTCTTTAACAATGCGTTTTGTCAAATGAAGGCAAATGTAAGAATTTTATTTTGCAACATGTATTTATAAACAGAAGATATCGATAGGTTTTCAAAATTTTTTACTTTCAGAATGCTCAAAAATATTCATAATGCTATCTATGAAATTGGAGGATGCTAACTGATATAATTTTTTCACTCCAATCAAAGCTGCGTCCAAAATAGATCTCTTTTGCCATAATGGCTTTTAAGTTTTATATAGATTATTTAAGCTCTTAACTTTCTGAAATAATTTTTCATTGCCTGTATAAGGAGATGCCTAAAAGTTCTGAGTTTAATCCATTTCACAAAATGGCCATATATCTAATGTTTTTTTAACCTCTTCTTGGTTAGACTAAGATCTTTTCAGCACTCCTCATATGAAGTATGTTCTTAAACACACACACCCCAAACACACATATATGAATAAAGAGAAAAGGAAAATCTTCTCCATTTAACTGCCTTTTGTATATGTCTTTTCTATATTTATAACAAAAGAACAGAAAGAACAAAAAATTATACAAAGGAAACAAGTTGATATAATTAACAATAATAAATTTAATGAAAGAAAACTGATTGAAACAATAGAATACTTTTAAAGGATTTAAAATCTAATTGCATTAGGTTACAGGTTTGTGGGAGCATTGACTTTATCCACTGTGCCATGTGTCCTAAAGGACACATGGCAGTGAATAAAGGCATTGGTTAGATCCAGTGACAGGACCCAAAGAATGTGAGTTCAATACCTGGCTAAGGCAGTGAAGAATTTTCAGAGGGAAATTGACAAAAGATAACTGATAACTGACATCCATTAAACATGGCATGTGGAACTAGAACAGTCTGCCCCACTGAGTGAACTAAAGGGTTAAGTTTAACATTCCAATCACCTGAAGAAGGCCGGAGCATACAACGGCCAAAACATTGTAATAAATATGGCAATAAAGATGAGGACAATAGTCCGAATAATGTAAATAATGTACATAATACCTCATCTCAGAAATATAGACAAATATTGACCAATTTGTTGGAGAGGATATATATATATATATATATATATATATATATATATATATATATATATATATATATGATGGACTCTCCTATCGTGAATGATAAATGAGGGTCATCACTGGATGGTGCCTTTTATTAATTAGCTTGTAAAATTCCTCTTCTTTTTCCTCATCCTCAACCACAATCACCTTTCACCATCATTTGTTGTGAAAATGCCCTGTTGGCACCATTAAGCAATACCCAGTCGTCTCTTTTTTAACCTTAATGGCCATGCAGTCACTCATATTCTAACACAGTTCTTACATGATTTCTGATGGTCCCAGCAAACAGATAATCTCCACTACAACCTATCACAATAATATACAGGGTAAAATTTTCGCCATTTTACAGTTTTTGTCGACTGCACACTAGGGTCAGTTGGGCACCATCTGTGAGAAAATGAGCACTATGATGCAATTCACTTCACCAGAAATTTGGAAATGGCATGCTGTACTTGTATTCATGCTGGAATCTCCAATATGAACATTTCAGGGTGTTTGGGTGTCAATCTAAGGACAGTGTAGAGGATTTGGAAAGAGTTTGATGAGTCTAATGATGATTATGAAAGTATGGCAGCTTGGAAAAGGTAGTGCTGTCGTGGTTCAAGAGGGTGGCTGCTGGTAACAAAACTCTGCATCATCCAACACAAGCAGGAGAACCTAGTCATGGCTGTCAGACAATTTCTGGGATGACATCACCCCTTACATCTGGCCATCTAACAAGGCTTCAACCCCCTTGATTATTATTATGTGTAGTGCACAGTTGAGGAAGAGACCAACAAAACTTCTTGCAAGACCAAAGATGAACTGATGGCAAGGATTATGGCAGTATTCTCCAACTTCAACATGGAGACCATCCAAAAAAGTTGTAGGAGATTCCAAATTTGTCTTGAGACCATGGTTGGAACCAGTGGTGATTTTACTGAATAAATTTACTCTTTATTATTTCAATCTATTTTTGTGTAATTTTGGTAAATATATCTGTTAATATGAGATGTCAGTGTTATTTTTATTTTTGGTTCAGAAATAATTCATGGGATGTAAGGATAAGATTGGGTAAAGATGGTTGAGCTCAAGTCAACCTCATGCAGAGCAGGAGTGGCCAAATTTCTACTTCATGAGTAGGGCTGCTGAAATGATATAGTCAGAAAGTGGAAAGAGAGAGATTTCTGTCCTTTCCAGAAGTGGGGATATAAAATTGCACATGTCACCAAAAACCCTTACCAATTTCTTTATAACTTGCATCACGGGAAAATGAATTTACTTATTTTTTATTCTTTATTGTTATTTTATTTATTGGTTTTATTTCATTTTCCCCACATATGCACTTCTTACTCCCACCTATACCCTTACAGCAACCTCATTCAGTAACACTCTACCTTAAGTGGCTCTTGGGCATTGTATTGGATGAACATTAGTATAAAAAAAACTTTGTGTTTTTCTTTCTCTGTCTATGAATCCATCTATATGTCCATCCTAGTTATGACGACAAACTACATCTGGCAGCAAGGCCTCTGATCAGGAGGTTTTGAGGAGTGTGAACCAACTTTTAATTGCTGTTGTTCCCATATCCACCCTAATCCACAGTGGTAGCACCTGTTAGGATCCCAGCTATGGGCAAATAGTAACCCCCAGCTGCAAACTGGAGTCAAAACACTATAAAAGTATAAAAATACATTTTTATGGAAAAAAAATTACCAGCAATAAATTTTTATGAATGAAATTACTAATTCTTGTGATGTGGGATCTGACAAAACACAACACTCAACAGTCATTCATGATAGTAATATTCAATACTCAGCTAGACAAGTCACTGCAATCTTCTTCCTCATAGACAATTACCCAGGACTACTTATCATGAATGGATCAGTCCATTCATGATATAAGAAGGGTAACTGATTTTTACCACAACATTACTGCTGCCAAGAAAATTAAATTTTGGCAGTAAATGACCCATATGGAGTTGATATACCACTAAACAAACAAACCCTTCTTAGCCATAAACCATCTGTATGCATCCTAATATCCAATGCCATACTGTAGAAATGGTAAAACAATTCTTTAAAGCTGAAAATGTCAAAGGTTATGGTATGGTTTGCTTAAAGTCCAGAGCTCCATCCAACTAAGAATCTTTTAAAGATCATTGATGATTATGTTAGGACAAGGAAATCAATGAGTGATTTGGAGTTGAAACTGCAGAAGAAATTAGAAAAAAATCACACCTTAATTATTTAACAAATTAGAAAAGTCATGTGCTCATAGATTTGCAGGAATAATTAAAATCTGTGGCCTGTTCACATCTAATTAAAATTCTCTATCAATTTTAATCAGTGATAATTTAAATTAAATTTACATGTGTATTTACAACTCCATTGCCTAATTTTGGATGCTACACATTTTTGTAATTAACTTTTTTTTGTTGTATAACTTTCTTTATTATTGCTTCTGTTTTATGTAAATTTAGTGTTGAAAAACTTTTTAAGAATGTTTACTGTAATTTTATTGCATTCAAATTTTGCAAATTTTTATTTTGTTCTTTAATATTGGGAACTACCATAATTCTGGTGGTAGTGTGTCTGTAATCGGTTTCTTCCGTCTTGTAATAAATGTCCAAAATCCATTTCCTCCTACCAACACAGTTAGTAGTATGAACTTAGGCCAACCAATCCAACAGCACATGTCTCCTGTTTGCTATGGTAGTCGTACTTTCCTTTGTCAACTCTTTAAGCACATATTATAGACTGAGTGACAGTTAAAATTTGCATACATTAAAAGAGATTCTCATAAAAGTCTATCCAACTCTGAGATCGATCTGTTTTAAATATACGTCTCGTGAAGCCATTTTCTTTCTGGGAATATTTTACATGCGAGACACATCTGAATTCATTTCCATCCTGGGGGTAAGCTATTTTCTCTAGTGTTACAGACATTAAACAGACATGGATGTAATTTTAGTATCAACTAAATCTGGCAAATATACAGTTTGGTCTTTTTCTTCTTATTTCCTCCAGACTTTAAACCAAACTTTGGTTTTATTTTTTTTTTTGTGCAGACAAACAAAAAAAAAAAAAAAAAAAAAAGCATTTCATGTCCAAACATGAAATTTTACAATATTTTACCAAAAATGTCTTTGAAAATATTTTGGTGCTTAATTTAACTTTTGTACCATGAAAATAAAGAAGAATGGAATTTCCAGTGTTAAAGGATTCGTGCAAGCATAACAGGAGAATTCTCTGGAAGAAACGTTTATTCTTCCATTTGTTTTTCCCTCATTATAGGCATTATTATTATATCCATAATATAATACCATTGTAATTCATGGATGGAATAAAACAGGCTAGGTTAGAATTTAAACTTGCCTTGCCAATTTCACTTTACATGTGGATAACCATTAAAATGAGACAAAAAGGTTTTATAAGAGAGCTATAGAAGAAAGGTTTATTCTCCCATTTGTTTTTCTCCCATTATAGGCATTATTATATCCATGATATAATATCATTGTATTTCACGGTTGGAACAGAATAGCTGAAAGGAAAAGAAATGACAAACATGCTTTGTTCGCAGAGAGAATTTTATACCACTAAGACATACACAAAACTATATATATACATATATACAATTGTCCCACACAAAGAATAATATATCACATATATCTACACAGTAAGCATTGTGTGAGGAGAAAGAAAAAAGAAATGTCATACATATAATACGGAGATACTCCTGTGTCTGGAGAAGCCATGTTTAGGACTCCAGTTTCAAATAGGCCAGATTTGTCTATGTCCCAGACAAGAAAATATTCCACAAGTCTTGAGTTTTCCCAAAAGGAGGACTGTTGTCTGAAGTTTCTTTCTATATCTGGGAAAGGTAAACAGCACCATGGACCTGTAAGCTGCAGTTGTGGGGTTGCAGATTTATCCTCTGCCAGGGCTAAAGAAAGCAACCTTATGGTTTGCCTGCTGTAAACGAACTGAATGTAATACATAATGATTAACCCTTGACTTAAAGAGGTTAAGAAGGTTCCCCTCAGGGATTGACTGATTATTTTTTTTACTGCTTATCGATTTTTGTGGTTTATTTCAGATTGGAGGAGATTATGGTACTTAGTGTTCCACAGCAGTCCTCCATCTAAGTACTGACATTGATTAACTATAGTGATTGGACTAGAACTGGAATTTTCAATGTGATTTGACTCTAGGTGTCATGTTCATGGAACTATACATTCAAGAATCTGTTCTAAAATGTAGTAATTCTTGGGAAATACTATCCAAGTGGAACTTTCCCTTTAAATTTGGAATATAAAGAAAAATGAGGAGCGTAACAACTCTGTAAAAGTAGCATAGCATGTTGTATCTGTAAAAATCTGAATTGGTAGAAATAAAGAATAGAACTCATTTAAACATTTGCCATAGACCTATGTCCATGGCAAATGTTCAAATGAGTTCTATTCTTTTCAACAGAGCTGTGATAAGCTTATGGCATTGTCTCTGTGGGAAAGAAACTGCAGAGTGGAGAGTGTGTATGAATCCCTCTCTTCTACCCTCAACCAGCTATGGGTTGAAGAGCAAGACAGACTGGGTCCTATAGCCTTGGTTAGCAACCAGTCTACCGCAGAAAGAAACGGCAACCTACTATAAGAAAAATTTCTGCCTTGTCAATCATGTATTTAAAGTGACATGATTGTCCAAGCTTGTATTATCATTTTACTGTATTTACATTATTCGGACTATTATCCTCATCTTCAATGCCATATTCACAATGTTTTGTCCGTTGTACACTCCGGCCTTCTGCAGGTGATTGGAATTCCAAACTGAACCCTTTATTTAAATTTTGGTTCACCACTGCTGGAGAGTTAAATTAAAGGGGAATAACTGAGACATGCAGAAGAGACATTGCACGTGGAACTAGAACAATCTACCCTGGTGGATGAAATAAAGGGTTTGGTTCAAAATTCCAATCACCTAAAGAAAGCTGAAAATGTTGTGAATATGACAATGAAGACAAGGATAAAAGTCTGAATAATATAAATAATGTAAATAATCATAATACCTCATCTCAGATATATCGAGGCCAAAGTGTTGTGAATATGGCAATGAAGATGAGGATAACCGTATAAATAATGTAAATAATCATAATACCTCATCTCAGATATATAGATAAATGGCAATGAAGGCATTTAAATAATTAAATAATCATAAACCTCATCTAGAGATAAAGACAGGCATTTTAAAAATCTGGTTTTTTCACTGCCATCTGACAAATTACAGCGTTAGGAAAAAGAAGAAAAGGCAAACACAGAAAGAAATAGGCTAACAATATCACTGAGTGGGGACTGGAAGCTCATTCAAGGACTCCATGCGTCACAAAACAAATATAAAATAACAACATGAAATAAGCCAATCATGAATGCTGTTGCCAGAGAAAAAAAATATGAACAAAATATGAGCTCAGGAGCCAAGGCATTTGCTTTTACAAAAGCCAAACATAAACAACAGGTTGGGTTCACGTCTTCACTAATCCACTCAAGGCCTCTCTTAACATCACCACCATGACCTCAGTCAACAGGCCTAACAAATGCATTAACTCCAGACATTGTTAACTCTACTCTTTCTTCAAAGCCACCTTCTGCAGCCTATATTAGAAATATCTTACTCAGATCCACTGTATTATCAATACAAAGGAATTCTACAGTATTTACATTAGTCGGACTATTGTCCTCATCTTTGTCGCCATATTTGTCACAACATTTCGGCCGTTGTACGCTCCTGCCTTCTTCAGGTGGTTGGAATTTCGAACTGAACCCTTTATTTCGATCGCTGGGGTAGACTGTTCTAGTTCTACGTGCCATGTTTGATGGATGTCAGTTATCAGTTATCTCCTGCTAATTTTCCCTCTGAAAAACTCAAGGACACATGGCACAGTGGATAAAGGCGTTGGTTAGATCCAGTGACAGACCCAAAGAAGGTGAGTTCAATTCCTGGTTAAGGCAGTGGAGAACTTTCAGAGGGAAAATTAACAGGAGATAACTGATATCTGACATCCATCAAACATGGCACGTGGAATTAGAACAGTCTACCCCAGCAATCGAAATAAAGGGTTCAGTTCGAAATTCCAACCACCTGAAGAAGGCCGGAGCGTACAACGGCCGAAACATTGTGACAAATATGGCGACAAAGATGAGGACAATAGTCCGACTAATGTAAATACTGTACATAATACCTCATCTCAGAAATATAGACAAACTCTAAAGGAATTCTATATTTACAATTTGTGTTTTCTTCTCCTTTTACCTCACCAGCAGTATTATTGTTTTATTTGTTCTTTCAATGCTATCTTATAGGTGTTCATAACATTAATTTTCAGTACATTTTCATAGAAAATAATTGCCAGTGCATTTACATGTTACAGATAGCAGTCTTATACTTTTCACCACTCTTGTGTTAATTCATGACCCTCATTGATACAGGAGAGTTTGTGAGGAAGAACTTTAAAACTTGATATAAATCAAGATTTAGTAAAATAAACAAATTAGACAGATTCAAATCAGAGCAGACACATATTCTATTAATTAATCAGTTTCAGACAAAATGAAAACCTCTTTTTATTGAAAATTATTAATAAAATATCGTATCCCTACTGAGGGCATTACAACTTACAATAAAATAAAAAATAACTTATAAAGATAAAATTTACACAACATTTAAAACATATATCAAATTATTAATCTTTTGAGCATTTAATTGTTCTACTAAATTGGCTGCTAGGTCTCATTGTTATACTGTCGAACTAGCTAGATGTAACCATAAGTTTTATTTTAATAGTTTCTCTTTTCACACTTCTCACCTGTGGAACTCTCTTCTGATTTCTTGTTTCCCTGCCACTTACAATCTTCAAAAATTTAAATGCAATATTAATCACCATCTTCTTTCTTCCTGATTCCTGCTCTTTGATGGTACTTTGTCCTAAATAATGTCTTTTCATTCTCTTCCACTCTCAGTAACTCCTTGTGTCTTAGTGCCATTATCACTTGGAGTAAAATGATTAAAAAAAATATGTATAGTTATTAAGCTATTAGAAATTTTACACTCTTCTTGTAATGCACTTGAGAATAAAAACAAGTATTTTTTTCTTTTAAATATATGTCTGTATCCTAGTGTTTCATACTAAACCAGGTATAAATAAAAGGCATTGTATCAAATAGTTACTTTGGATAGCAGACTGAGTAAAAGTCTTAGTCAACATAATAAGAAGAGTTATTAAGAAATCTTTCTGAGTCTAGTCTATTAGCATCCAGGCAAAAACTGTCTACATAAAAAAAACTGTATTAAAACAAATTATAAAAATCACCTCAACAATTTCTTGATTATAAAAATTTTATATAAATTCACACTTGATCTTCTTTCTTCTTTTCCTTTGTTGAAAAGTTGAATATTTTTACAGGGTCAAATTTTCATCTCTCAACCTTCCACAACATCATCTCTCTAAGATTCAATGCAATACAATACATCTGTATTAGTCTGGCAGTCAGCAGTTGGCAAGACACGAAGTCTTGTGAATTCAGTTCTGGCAGTCATTTTGTTCATAGAGTTGCTGTGGTTTCCGAGGCAGTTGGTGGGTGAGCAATCAGTTAGGTGTTTCCACCAACCTCAACACACTCTTACCATACATTACAACAGAATCTTACATTTAGTTTAAGGTGTTGTCCTCTGGATTTTATTGAGGAAATAAATCAAAAATGCAAACATAAACAAATATATTCAGCTCAGGTCATTGGCTTTCAGGTAAAAGACACACAGCAAACAGTAAAATCCTAATCTTATGCAAATACACTGGAAGGACATGAGAGTTGGCAAGCAACTGAAGATCTCTCTCTGCAGTGTTTAGATTCCATTTATAGCTTTTATGTTTGCAAAGTAGGCATAAGGCATAACCACCTTGCAATATGACCTGATAGGGCATTCAGTCGCATTCTTCATCAAAAATTCTTCTTTGCCTGTTTCCATTTTTGATTTTTTTTTTTTGTTTTCTTTCTTCCATTATCATTTTTCTAATCATTCTTCTTTTCTCTATCTTTATAATTTTCTAATTTTTTTTTTCCTTTGCATTCTTTTTCCTCAATCTTTTTTATTCACAATTTTCATTCATTTTTGTCTTTTTTTTCATTTTTCTAGTTTTCTCATTCTTTCTTCTTAATTCTTTTATTTTTGTTTTCATTCATTCTTTTTCTAAATCTTTTTTTATTTTTCTTCTTGTCTTTTTATCTCTGTTTCCATTCTTTTTTTGTCAGTTTTTTTTTTTTCAATTTCTTTCCTCTTGTTTTCTCATTCTTTCTTCTCAGTCTTTTTCATTTTTTATTTCTATTTTCATCCTGTTTTTTTGACAGTTTTAAAACATTTTCTTTCTTATCTTCTCAGTCTTATGGCAAACAAACCAAGATGTTTGAATTTCTACCTTCCTTCTTCTTTTTCCTCTCAACTGAAACACTTAATCTTTTCATCCTGGGTAAGTCGATAAACTATATCTGCATCCTGGGTAAGACAATAAACTATGTCCAACAGCAATTCTTTTGATCAGGAGGTTTTAAGGAGCATGGAACCACCTCTTAATTGCTGGTGTTCCCAGGTCCACCCTGATCTGGGGTGGTAGCACCTGTTAGGGTCCCAGCTATATGCAAATAGTTAACCCCCAAACAGGAGACAAAGCATTATGAAAGTGTAAAAATAGGTTTTAGTACCAGCAATACATTTTTGTAAAAAAATTAGTACCAGCATTGAATTTTTGAAGAAAAAAAATATTAGCAGCAATATATTCTTGAAAAAAATATTACCAGGAATAAAAATCTTGTCAGCATTAAATAACCCACTTAGGTTGATATGCCATAAAACAGACCAGACCAAAGCAAATTACTCTTTTTCCTTTTCTCACTTGTTGATTCCCTCTTTTCCTCTATTTTCCTAAACATCTTTATTTACTGTTTTCCTCCTTCTCTATACTCTTTCTTTTTAGAAAGTTTTTTTTTTATCTTTCTACATGATTTCTTCTCCCAACTCATTGTTTTCCCAATTTTTTACCTTCTACTTTCTTCCTCTGTCTGTCTCTCTCTCTCTATATATATATATATATATATATATATATACATACATATATATATATATATATATATATTACAATAAACGTGCAATCAATTTACAAATACATGAATTATTCACACAAAACTAATGCAAAGGTTAATGCTTTAAATGGCGAGACATCCATCATCGCAAACCATTCAAATAGTATACAAAAACCTCCAGATCCGTTATGAATGAATTGATCCTTGTTTATATAAATTTCTGCCGTATTAGTTGTTATTTTTACTACAAGCTTTCGTCTGTTGGCACGTTCCAAAACCAATAACTCTTTTTCAATAGCATTTTCGGATAAAACACATATATTTTCGTTGTCCTCTTATTACTAAGAAAAAAAAAGAAAGAACCAACATGTCTCTATTCTATACCTAAAGATGTTTGTAGTTAAAGCATTTATGGACCTGGAGGTTTTGCATATTACTTTTGAATTGTTTGAATAATTCATGTATGTGAATAATATATATATATATATATATATATATATATATATATTCTTTTGTTCTTATTGCATACTTTTCTCTCTATATATTAATTTTCCCACTTTGATTTTTTAGCCTTTCTCATTTTCTACTAAATGATTTTCTTCAAATTTTCTTCTTTCACTGAGCGTCTTTTCTTCTACTACCCACTTTTCTTCTACTTTCTCATTTATTTTTTCATTCACATTCTTATCTCTCCTTGTTGTTTTTCACAATCTTTATAAACTTTCTGATTTCCTTCTTACTTCTCGTTTTTATGTTCATATTTTTCTGATTTGTGGAGAATGTTATTATTTTCTTTTCGTTCTTTTTTTTTCTATCTTCCCTTCCATCATCCATAATTCGCTTCTTCATAATTTTTTCTTATTATTTGTAATCATTCAGTTTCCTTCAATGGCTTTATCTTTTTGACTTTGTCTCAGAAAAGCAATGGCAAGAAATTTGATCTTGCCAACTTTTTTTAATGGGGACTACTTTTCTGTCAGCCTTTAAAAATAAGCAGTTTGTATTCTTCTTAAAGCCAAATCAAATTGAAACTGGTCTGATCACCAAAGTTAAGCAACATTGAGCCTGGTCAACACTTAGGTGACTGTTGGGGAATATCAAGTGCTTTAAACCAATGCTTCTCAATCTTTTTCAGCCCATGGGCATTTTTTTCTTCAAAAAATTCAAATGGACCACTCCTACTTTTAATTTTAAGCTGTTCAATTTTCATACTAAAATACTCAATGAAAAGACAAAGTAGTCTATTTAAAATTTATTTTAGTAAACCAGGATATCAAAATCAATTTTGATGATGTCATTCAGTCTTTATCTGAAAGTTCTTCTGCAGTTGAGATCTAATTTATTGCTTTTTCTACTAAAACTATCCACAACAGGCAAAAATCCAGATTCCACCATCCATATGGTAGAGAAAGAAATGATTCTTGCTTCTACATGTTGAAAAATATTTGGGTGTGAGTCCTTTATCGTTATGTAGGCAAAGACATCTTCTTTGTCAACTCTTCCTCTCAGTTCCTCATTCACTTTCAAGTCCACCAACATTTCAGCCAACTCAACAGTTTCATCTCCTGGATTAGAGTCTAAGCTATGCAACAGGCCGAGTGGTGGATGCAATTTCACTACTTCTATTAACAGAGTACCTCAATAAGTGGATGTACTACTGAACTGATAGGTTCCATGAACTACCTGGGGTCAGTTGAATGAATGAGTCAGTATCATGATTTTCTTCCTTTGGCCCAAACATTAATGTGGTTGTCCCCCAGGGTTTTATCCTTGGATCTGTGTTGTTTCTTATTTTATCAATGACCTTCATGATGTCATCAGTTCCCAACTAGGTACTGTGCTGATGACACAACTATTTACTCGTCTTCATAGTAAGTTCAACAGGTCTGACAAAGTAAAACTGTTAGCTGCTCTTGAAAATGACCGCCAATCAGTTGTTAACTGGAGCAAGAAATGGCTTGTAAATATTAATGCCTCCATAATGAAACTGCTATCCTGTAGTTGTCATAGAGAACCATTTTTCCCTCCAAGAACACATTGCTCCTTCTTGAGTCTCATGTTTTCTACTGACATGTAATAGAATCATTAAATCATTTGCTAAGTTTACTGCTAGGAAGTTAGTTCACGGTGTTCTACCAGACAATTTTTTATCATGAGAATCCATCTTACTACCATATCTGGTCTGGTACTCCTACTATGGATCTTATCTCAAGATTCTTGATAAAATTAAGTCTGTAATATTGTCGATCCTGACCTGGCATCTTGACTTTTCCCATCACCATGACAACTTTTCTGTAAATATTTTCATGGCAAATTATTCTGGTAAGGTTTCCCTTTTCATAGCACAACTGCATGAATTTAAGCATACTACAAGTTTGGAATTAGGAGGAAATAAAGTCCCAAATTACCAAATTACCTCAGTCCACCATATATATATATATATATATACAGTGGGGGAAATAAATATTCGTACATTTGAAAAATTGTATTTTTATAAATGTAAAAGCCTTAACTAAAACAAATGTTGATACATTTTATGTGTAAAGATACATTTTATTAAAAAAAATAATAATAAACTTAATTAATTCTTATTCTAACAGAAATTAATGCAATTTTTTCATTTTAACTGATGAAAAATGTATTCGTACAAAACAAAAAAAATCATATTAACTTAGTTTAATACTTTGTGGAATATCCTTTATTGAGTTCAACAGCTACCAGTCTATTCCTGTACGTCTCAACTGATGATTTGCACACATTGAGTGGTATTTTGTCCCATTCTTCTTGGCATATTGTCTTCAAATTCTTGATATTTGTTGGTGCTCTTTTCCCATTTTGAATTTTCAAATATCACCAAAATTCTCGATTGGGTTCAAGTCTGGGGACTGACTTGGCCATTGCAAGACATCAACGTTACTTTCAGCTAACCATTTCCTTGTAGATCTAATGGTATGCTTAGGATCATTATCCAGTTGGAAAACCCAATCAGGAGGTAGCCAAAGTCTCTCAACAGAATGCATTAAATTGTCTTGCAGGATTTTCTGGTAGCTTTCAGCATTCATCTTGCCATCTATTATTGATATTCTGCCAACACCTTTTGCAGAAAAACAGCCCCAGATCATGATACTGCCACCACCAAACTTTACAGTTGGCAATGTGTTCTTTGGTAAGTAGGCTTCACCGTCCTTCCTCCACACATGATTTTGATAATTATGACCAAACAACTCTATTTGAGTTTCATCTGTCCATAGTACTTTTTCCCAAAATGAATATTCTTTATCATTATACTCTCTAACAAATTTTAGCCTAGCATCTCTGTGTCGCTTCAAGAGGAGTGGAGTCTTCCTTGGGATGCATGATTTCAAACTGTTTTTGTGTAGTTCATTACTTATTGTATGCTTGGTTACTTTAATCCCTAATGCACGCAGATGTTCCTGCAGCTCTTCTCGGGTAACCTGTGGATTTTGTTAGATCTGGCGTCCTAATATCCTTGCTGATCTTAGAGAAATCTTCCTCGGAGCACCTGTTCGTCTTTGGTTTTTGACGCTGTTATGAGTTTTAAACCTTGCAATGAACGAAGCAATTGTAGTAAAAGGAATATTCAGGTTGTTAGAAATCATTCAGTAACTGTTCCCATCTTTCCAAAGAGACAAAATGTGTTGTTTTTGTGAAATAGTCATTTCTTTACCTTTAGGCATTATTAGAACCTTCTCATAAGACTAGAAATTGCAGAATGCTCTGATAATGGCTAATAGCGTTAACTATAATTACTGATAACATTACTGGAACATTCTAGAATATACTTTTTTCATAATTGATTATTTTATTCTAATAATTGATTTGTACAAATACTTTTTTCACCATTTAGAATTAAAAAAATGCATAAATTTCTGTTAGAATAAGAATTAATTAACTTTATCATTATTTTTTAATAGTATGTGTCTTTATACATAAAATGTGCCAAGATTTGTTTTATTTAAGGCTTTTACATTTATAAAAATACAATTTATCAAGTGTACGAATATTTATTTCCACCCACTCTATATATATATATATATTTGCAAATAATAAGAACTGAACAAAAATAAAACTACCTGTAATCTTCAAAAGTATAAATGCAACATCATTTACCATCTTCTATCTTCCTTAATCCTGTCCTTTTATTGTCCTTTTCCTCACTTCTCCTGAGGACTGTGGAGTTGAAACACAAAACCTTTGACTTTGACGCCTCTATTTTTGGCACCTCTGACTCCACTTTATGTAATTAAATGATTATGGCCTACAAATCTCATAATGACTGTGCATTCACTCCTAATTTGAGTAGGCCTATATCATTATAATTGGTTTATATCAAAGAATAAAGATATTGTAGCTTTTATATCATACCTATTCATTATTCAATATTTTCTAACAATTACAGACAAAATCTTTGAAAGGATATAGATGAAATAACAATAAAAATGCTCTAATGTAAGACGTTTTACATATATATATTTGCAAATAAGAACTGAACAAAAATAAAACTACTTTATAACAAGTTGAAATTTAATCTTTTACAGGATGTAAAACACATGACAAAAATCAAAATTTAATGTAAGATTTTTTTACATATATTGTTTTGCAAATACAAGATAATTACAAAAAAATAAAATAACTTTAAAAAAGAAGTTGAGATGAATTTCTTTAAAGGAAATCGTAAATATACAGTAAAAGAAATAGCAATAAAAATTCTATAATGTAAGACTTTTTACATCAAGTATAAATTCAACTGGAGTAGGAGTCAGTATAGTTTGACTGACTCTGAATTCAGTGACCCCTTAATTGTTTCCAACTCCGACTTCACAGCCCTGCCACTCCTACCTGAAGTCTTTCTCATTCTTTTTTTATTCATTTTAGTGACATTATCACTTTGGGGTGAATTGATTTAAAAAAAAAAAAAAAAAACATTTCCCTTATGTTCTTGTGAAATATATAACTATTTCAGTAACTAAGCATGACCTGATTAGTTTTTGCATAGCTGATACTAGTGCAAGACTACAATGTTTTAACTAAATCTTATTGTTCTAGATTTCAAAGTAACAACAATCTTCCTGTCGATAAATTCAAATTTCTGGCGTACTTAGCTGGACTCAAACACTAACCTCCAGCACTGGTGATCAGTATGCAAATATTTCAATCCTTTTTTTTTTTTTTTTTTCAAAGGTTTTAGTACCCTAACATCTTCTGAGTGACATGTTCCTTCAGGGTGTTGACAGTCATGACTTTCCATAACTTTGTATCCTATATAACTTTTAGTACAGTTTATCTTTTCAACCATCTCTCTCCTTCTCTGTTCTACCATCCATTTACACAAGATTGTTAGGTCAGCTATTCACTGTTTCCGTCTGCCCTCTTGCTGTCAATATGTCCTGTAAGTGTCACATTTTCCAAGCCTTCTTTTCTTGCATGTTTTAGAAATTTCAACTTTTTCTTTCTGATTCTAAGTATAAGTGCCCTTTTTGTTTCCATTTTCCTTAAAATGTTGTCATTACTCACATTTTCAGTCTGTACTACATGTACCAAAACACTGAGCAGTCAAATAAAAGGATTAAATGAATATCCTATGAATGATCCCAAAGTAGGAATGACAGCTTTATTAATGAATGCTTACTGGGGACTTTATTATATATATATATATATATATATAGTAAGTAGGAGGATTTGATAATCATATAATTAATTCATTGAGTCTGATAGAAACCTCAGCAGGAATAGAGGAAGCACTGGACGGCCGTTTCGTCCTATAATTGGGACTCATCAGCAGTGCGCATCCACCACTGGTGTTGAAACCCTGACAGTTGGGTTGTCAACGGACAACATACCAACTGTACCAAATGGGTCTCGGTTCTTTTTCCAATCAGACTCAACTTATATATCTCACATATTCCGTGCGGAACTCAACTTTGTATAACCATACTTTGGTCTAAGTTGAGTCTGATATGAATCTCCGACCCATTTTGGTACAGTTGGTATGTTGTCTGCTTGACAACCCAACTGTGGGTTTGTATATGTTTGGTGAATCTTGCACTGCTGATGAGTCCCAATTACCTTTATGAAACGGCTGTCCAGTGCTTCCTCTATTCCTGCTGAGTTTTTCTAATAAAGACTCAATGAATTAATTATATGATATATATATATATATATATATATATATATATTACCCGACCGACGCCAAATAAACCATGTGATTTATGTCATGCGTTTATCTGGTCATGTGTATTCAGTTGTTAAATAACTCAAATGTATATTTACTACCTAGCACAAATATTGCACTGATAACCTTCAGCTAATGTTAAGATAAGATCACAAATGTGATCAGTAATATATAATGTTGTTTTACTTTCAACTGCATCATGAAACTGGATATGAGAAAGTTTATTGAAGAGAAAAGGACTCAAAAAGGCAGAAGATAAAGACAGAATCATTCTTCTTACTTTCCTGTTGTTCTAATGGCTTTCTCCGTTTCCTTTCATTCTTTTAGCTTCCTCTCATATTCTTTTGCTTTTTCTTTTTCTTTTCATGCTTATTCCTTCTCTCTCATTCTTTCTCTTTCTCTTCTTTCTCTTTCTCTTTTTCTTTTCATTCTTTTGCTTTCTCTCTCATTCTTTCTCTCTCTTTCTTTCTCTCTCATTCCGTTCATTCTTTTTCTTTCTCTCTCTCTCCTATCATTCTTTCTCTTATTCCTTTTATTATTTTGCTTTCTCTCTAATTCTTTCTCTCTCACCTTTCATTTTCTTTTCCTCTTCCTTTCATTCTTTTTTTTCTCTCTTTTCATTCTTTTCATTCTTTCCTTTCATTCTTTTTCTTTCTCTCTCTTTCCTTTCATTCTTTTTCTTTCTCTCTCTTTCCTTTCATTTTTTTTTCTTTCTCTCTCTTTCCTTTCATTCTTTTTTTCTTTCTCTCTCATTCCGTTCATTCATTTTCTTATCTCTCTCTCTTTCATTCTTTTGCTTTCTCTCTAATTCTTTCTCTCTTTCCTTTCATTCTTTGTGGTTCTCTCTCTTTCCTTTCATTCTTTTTTATTCTCCCTTTTTCCTTTCATTCTTTTTCTCTCTCTCCTTTCATTCTTTTTCTTTCTCTCTCTCTTCTTTTCTTTCTTTTTCTTTCTCTCTCTCTCCTTTCATTCTTTTTTTTTTTTTCTCTCTCCTTTCATTCTTTTCTTTTCTCTCTCCTTTCATTTTTTTTTTTTTCTCTCTCTCCTTTCATTCTTTTTTTCTTTCTCTCTCTCTCCTTTTTCTTTTTCTTTCTTTCTCTTTCATTCTTTTTTTTCTCTCTCCTTTTCTTTTCTTTCTCTCTCTTCCTTTCATTCTTTTTCTTTCTCTCTCTCCTTTCATTCTTTTTTTTTCTCTCTCCTTTCATTCTTTTCTTTCTTTCATGAACCTTTCATTCTTTTTTTCTCTCTCCTTTCATTCTTTTTCTTTTTCTCTCTCCTTTCATTCTTTTTTTTTTCTCTCTCTCCTTTCATTTTTTCTTTCTCCTTTCTTTTTTCTCTCTTTCATTCTTTTTTCACCTCTTCTTTTCTTTTTTCTCTTTCTCCTTTCATTCTTTTTCTTTTCTCTCTCTCTTTCATTCTTTTTTTCTCTCTCTCCTTTTTCTTTTTTTTTTCTCTTCTTTCATTCTTTTTCTTTTCTTCCTTTCTTTTTTTTTTTTCTCTTCTCTCCTTTCATTTTTTTCTTTTTTCCTTTCATTCTTTTCTTTTTCTCTCTTTCATTTTTTTCTTTTTCATTCTTTTTCTTTTTCTTTCTTTCTCTTTCCTTTCATTCTTTTTTTTCTTTCTCTTTCCTTTCATTCTTTTCTTTCTTTCTTTTTATTTTCATTCTTTCTCTTTCTCTTTCTCTCTTATTCTTTTCTTTTTTTCTCTCTCTTTCATTTCATTTTTGCTTTCTCTCTTTCTTTTCTTTTCTTTTTTCTTTTCTTTTTCTTTTTTTTCTCTCTCTTTCCTTTTTTTCTTTTTTTCTCTCTCTTTTCTCTTTCCTTTCATTCTTTCATTCTCTTTTTCATTCTTTTTTCTTTCTCTTTCCTTTTCATTCTTTTTCTTTTTTCTCTCTCTCCTTTCATTTTTTTTTTTTTCTCTCTCTCCTTTCATTCTTTTTTCTTTTCTCTCTCTCCTTTTCATTCTTTTCTTTCTCTCTCTCCTTTCATTCTTTTTTCTTTCCTTTCATTCTTTTTCTTTCTCTCTCCCTTTCATTCTTTTTCTTTCTCTCTCTCCTTTCATTCTTTTTCTTTTCTCTCTCCTTTCATTCTTTTTTTTTTCTCTCTCTCTCCTTTCATTCTTTTTTTTCTCTCCTTTCATTCTTTTCTTTTCATTCTTTTTTTTCTTTTTTTTCTCTCTCCTTTCATTTTTTTTTCTCTCTTCCTTTCATTCTTTTTTTTCTCTCTCTTCCTTTCTTTCTTTTTTTTTCTTTCTCTTTTCTTTCTCCTTTCATTTTTTTTCTTTTCTCTCTCCTTTCATTCATTCTTTTCTTTCTCTCTCTCCTTTCATAGCATTTTTTCTTTTCTCTCTCCTTTCATTCTTTTTTTCTTTTCTCCTTTCATTCTTTTTCTTTCTCTCTCTCTCCTTTCATTTTTCTTTCTTTTCGTTTTTTCTTTTTTCTCTCTCTTTCTTTCTTTTTTTTTTCTCTCTCCTTTCATTCTTTTTTTCTCTCTCCTTTCATTCTTTTTTCTTTTTCTCTCTCCTTTTTTTCTTTTCTTTCTCTCTCCTTTCATTCTTTTTTTCTCTCTCTCTTTCATTCTTTTCATTCTTTTTCTTTTTTCTCTCTCTTTTTTTCATTCTTTTCTTTTCTCTCTCCTTTCATTTTTTTTTTCTTTCTCTCTCAAACCTTTTTTTCTTTTCTTTTCTCTCCTTTCATTCTTTTTCTTTCTCTCTCTCTCCTTTCATTCTTTTTCTTTCTCTCTCTCTCCTTTCATTCTTTTTCTTTTCTCTCTCTCCTTTCATTCTTTTTTTTTCTCTCTCCTTTCATTCTTTTTCTTTCTCTCTCTCTCCTTTCATTCTTTTCTTTCTCTCTCTCCTTTCATTTTTTTTCTCTCTCTTTCATTCTTTTCTTTCTCTTTCCTTTCATTCTTTTTCTTTCTCTCTCCTTTCATTCTTTTTCTTTTTCTCTTTCATTCTTTTTTTCTTTCTTTTTCTTTCTCTATCTCCTTTTTCTTTTTCTTTCTCTCTCTTTCTTTTTCTTTTTCTTTCTCTCTTTCCTTTCATTCTTTGTCTTTCTCTCTCTTTCCTTTCATTCTTTGTCTTTCTCTCTCTTTCCTTTCATTCTTTGTCTTTCTCTCTCTTTCCTTTCATTCTTTTCTTTCTCTCTCTCCTTTCATTCTTTTTCTTTCTCTCTCTCCTTTCATTCTTTTTCTTTCTCTCTCTCCTTTCATTCTTTTTCTTTCTCTCTCTCCTTTCATTCTTTTTCTTTCTCTCTCTCTCCTTTCATTCTTTTTCTTTCTCTCTCTCCTTTCATTCTTTTTCTTTCTCTCTTTTTTCATTTTTTCTCTCTCTCTCCTTTCATTTTTTTTTCTCTCTCTCTTTTCATTCTTTTTCATTTTTTTTTTTCATTCTTTTTTCTTTCTCTCTCCTTTCATTCTTTTTTCTTTCTCTCTCTCCTTTCATTCTTTTTCTTTCTCTCTCTCTCCTTTCATTCTTTTTCTTTCTCTCTCTCTCCTTTCATTCTTTTCTTTTTCTCTCTCCTTTCATTTTTTTTTTTTTCTTCTCTCTCCTTTCATTCTTTTTTTTCTTTCTCTCTCCTTTCATTCTTTTTTCATCCTTTCATTTTTTCTTTCTCTTTCTTTCATTCTTTTTCCTTTCTTTTTCTTTTTTTTTTTTCTTCTCTCTTTCATTCTTTTCTTTCTCTTCTTTCCTTTCATTCTTTTTTCTTTCTCTCTCTCCTTTCATTCTTTTTCTTTCTCTCTCTCTCCTTTCATTCTTTTTCTTTCTCTCTTTCCTTTCATTCTTTTTCTTTCTCTCTCTCTCCTTTCCTTTCATTCTCTTTTTTCATTCTTTCTTTTCTCCTTCTTTTCCTTTCTTTCTTTTTTCTCTCTCCTTTCATTCTTTTTTTTCTTTCTCATTCTTTTTTCTTTTCTTTTTTTTCTTTCTCTCTCCTCTCTTTCATTCTTTTCTTTCTCTCTCTCTCTTTCATTCTTTTCTTTTCTCTCTCTCCTTTCATTCTTTTTTTTTCTTTCTCTCTCTCCTTTCATTCTTTTATTTTCTCTCTCCTTTCATTCTTTTTTTTTATTTTCTTTTCTTTCTCTCTCTCCTTTCATTTCTTTTTTCTTTCTCTCTCTCCTTTCATTTTCTTTTCTTTCTCTCTCTCCTTTCATTCTTTTCTTTTCTCTCTTTCTCCTTTCTTTTTGTTATTTTGCTTTTCTTTTCTTTTTTTTCTTTTCTCTCTCTCCTTTCCTTTTCATTCTTTTCTTTTTCTTTCTCTCTCTCTCCTTTATTCATTCATTTTTTTTTTCTCTCTCTCTCCTTTCATTCTTTTTCCTTTCTCTCTCTCCTTTCATTCTTTTGCTTTTCTCTCATTCTTTATATTATTCCTTTTATTCTTTTTGCTTTTTCTCTCAAAATTCTTTCTTTATTTCTCTCTTTCCTTTTAGTTTGTTTTCTTCTTTTGATTTTTCTCTCTCTTTCCTTTTCTTTGATTTCTCTCTATTTCTCTCTAATTCTTTCTTCTACCCCAAGACACACTTTTTTCATTTTTTTCTTTCCTCTCTTTCTTTCATTTTTTTCTTTCCCCTCTTTCTTTCATCATTTTTTGATCAATTTTTCCCTCTCATTTCTCTCATTTCAGTTTTTTTTCTTTTCTCTCTCATTTCCTTTGTTTTTTTCTTTTTATTTTCCATCATCTTAAGTTGTTATTTCATTTTCATTTCCTTTCATTGTTCAGGAGTTTTTCTTTCTCTCTCTTTCTTGGTTTTCATTTTGTTTTCTGTTTTTCATTCCATATCTTGCTCTCCTTTCATTCTGAAAGTGAAAGTATTTTTTTTTTCTTTTCTTTTTTTTTCTTTTGGTTTCTTTTTCATTTTCTTTTTTGTTGGAGAAAAAAATTTTATACCTTTGGCCCAAGGTTTTTCTTTATTTTTCATTTTGAATTTTTTAACTCTCTCATTTTCTTCCTTCCTTCTTTCAAATTTCCTTTTATTCTTTTTCTTTTCCTCTCATTCCTTTCATTCTTTCTTTCTTTATCCTACTTTCATTGATTTTTTTCTTTCTCTCTCTCTTTTTTTCATTCATGTTGGGACAATTCTAGAAACTTTATCTAATTTCTGTTATAACAGAGAATATTTCCTTTATTTTTTATTCTTTCTCTCTCTGTTGGGACAATTTTGTAATTTCTCTCTCATTCTTTTATATTATTCCATATTTTTTCTTTTTGCTTTCTGGTTGGAATGTTAATCTTTCTTTCTCTAGACTGTTCTCATGCCATGTTTAATTTCATTCAGTTATCTTTGATTTCTCTCTCTCTTCCAGGTTTGAACTCACACTCTTTTTCCTTTGGATTTTTGATTTCTGGAACAGAATCTCACTGGGGATTCAAATCTCTAATTCTTTTTATTTATTTTTTCTCTCTTTCCTTTCATTCTTTTTTCTTTATAAATTTCACTAACAAGTTTATTTTTATTTTTTAGAAAAATAAATTCATTATTTACTGTGGAAGAAGATAGATTATACCTTTTTATTTTAAATAAATTTATGAACTTCTCCAATTTTTCATGAGTTACTGTCCACTGCACCATCTGCACATTCTGTTTTTGAGAAATGCATGAATATCCAATATATCAATATATTTTAACAGTCATCTTGATGAAAATTTTAGACAGGTGTGTTTAATTGCTCAAACCATTACCATTTTAGCGAAATTATTTCTTTTTAAACATTTTCATTCTTTTGTTTAAAAATCATTTGTCAATATATAAAACCCTGATGAAGCGTTGGAAAATGTTTCATAGGTCCTGATACAAAACAAACAAAAAAAAAAAAAAAAATGGTCATTACATGAAAACTTTTTAAATTTTTTTTTTTTTTTTTCTTTAAATAAAATTAAAATTAAATATATATATATATATATATAAATATATATATATATATATATATATATATATATATATACTTCTCTCTATTTTTAATGAGAAGGCAACCCTTAAATAAAAGAAGAATTAGAATAAACTGAACCCAGGTGAAAAACACCAGAAGTTTGCAGGAGCATCACCTACTTATTTTTGACTGAAAAATACCAAAATCAGGGAAGCTCCAACATAACTTTCATTTTTAAAAAAAATGAAGAAGAAAGGAAGACCAAAAAATTAAAATAATTTGGGTGAATCAAAACAATTGACACAAAGATACTTTTGATGTTAGCTGAAACCAATGTTCACGCCAAATTCTCAGAGCCTAATCAAAACATATATAAGCTGACACCTCTCAGCTGAAAAGAAGATATTTCAATAACAGGAAAAGAGACATTACGACATAGAAACCAGTCATCCGTGATGCTTGAAAGAGCCATTAAGAGGTCATCTGCTAATTATATTTCTGCCCTGCTGAAGGCTGCGAAAAACACAGTAGATTGACATTGACCTATTTCTAACATCACTACTACCCCTAGCTTGGACTCTCTTCAAACTACCACTAATGTACATTTCTCCAGACTGCTACCAATATCTACATTATTAACAAACTTTTTGCTACACCCAATACCAAAGGACTTGCTCATCACTCTAATGAAAATAAATAAAAATATATTATTTATTTTATATTATTGTGTCAATTCATTTTATTCCAATTTGCAGTAAAAAAAAAAATCTTACCATCTATCCACATTGGTGACCTTCCAACATGAACACAATTTTCACAATAATATTTAAAACATTTAAAAAAGAGAAAGTTTGATGAGGTGGGAAGAAAAAAATTCACAAAAACTTGGAAAATTTTTGCTTGAGTTTTTATATAAGAAAAAATATAAGCAAAGGTAGAATTTTACTGCCTTCACAGGTATGGTATGAAGATTATTAGATTACTGGCAGACATTTTTCATGTTTAAAACATTTACCAAATGATATGTGCTGTATCTAGTCTGAAAGTAGACAGTTTCAGGATTTCAGAACTTTGTTCAACAAGGATTTGTCATGTTATAATTGTTAATCAATACTTATATTTATTTTTAGATGATTAGTTCTGGATAGATGGCTTTTCTACCTCATTAGAATCTTGTTAAAATTAATAAATGACATGTATAACTATATCAAGAGGATTTTGGGGCCGAACAACACAACATTCAGTCATATTAACAATCTTTTTCTTGCATTGCAGCTCAGAGCAGAAACCAGGTTTGTTGACAGGGTGCAATTTTTTCCAGTCAAATGTTTGTGGCTTAAAAATTACCATTCAGCTACCCATGAGTGAAAAAACAAAACAATTTCTAGCAGTAAACTAGATTTTATTCTTGGGTTGTAACCTACTGCTAATAGTGAGCAAAGTAGAGATGAGTTGTTGATGAGGGGGAGATGCACAGCCCAGGAGCTGTCCATTTTCAAAGGCCTGCTTCATCTCTTCTGTGTACCTTTTCGTGGGATGGGCAGTTTTTATAAATAACAGTTTTCTTTGTCTTGTCATCTTCACCTAAAAAAGCAATTTATCTTCCTTCTGTGACTTTCACTCTGTCTGAGCTTCTTGCTCTATATCTGTCTATATTTCTGAGACGAGGTATTATGTACACTATTTACATTATTCAGACTATTGTCCTCATCTTTGTCGCCATATTTATTACAACGTTTCGGCCATTGTAAGCTCCGGGTTTCTTCAGCTGGATGGAATGTCAAACTGAACCCTTTATTTGACTCACTGGAGTAGACTGTCCTATTTCCATATGCCATGTCTAATGGATGTCAGTTATCAGTTATCTCCTGTTAAATCCCCTCTCCAAGTTCTCCACTGCCTCAAGGACACATGGCACAGTGGATAAAGGTGTTGGTTAGATCCAGTGACAGGACCCAAAGAGTGTGAGTTCAATACCCCGTTAAGACAGTGGAGTTCTTGCTCTGTACTTTGAAGTTAACTTCACTTACTGAAAATGGTCGAAAGTAAATTTTCCATATCCTCTTTTGGGACAGGTCCTGCTGTTTTCAATTTAACAAGATCTCAGCTAACTCATATTGCTATGTTTACCATATGTTTTTTCTTTTTTGTCTCTGGCCCACCAACTTCAAATAATGCTAACAAAAAATTCCCAAGATAAACTATTTTTTTCCTTTTTAGTATAAATTCCAAAATATTCTGACAAGTTAAACCTCCAAAATATCAAAAGATTGCTTTTGAGGAGATATTTTAAAATGTCTTCAGTTTCTTTCATACGTTAAATTGATCATTATCCACTTTTGAAACCCTAAGGTAGATACCAAATAATCAGTTTTCAAAATAACTTTCCTTGCATTTATCAGAAAGTCTTGATCTAGACCTCTATTCGTCTGTTTTTTTTTATGCTGAATCCATTTTGGTGGATGAAAATTCTCCCAAAAAGAAGTCTAAACATGTCAAATACAAACAAAATTTAAGCTCTTCAAGAATTTTGGCTCTTCACTGAAAACTTAGGGTTCAAGACCTAAACCATTCTTCAATTAGAAATGTGAAGGTTTTGCTTTAATTGGAGTCGCAAGTCCAAATAACATTAATAAAATTCTATAACTGAGCTGAATTTATTTAAATTAGTCAAAAATCATAAATGCCCACGTGATTCTGTTGTGCAAGCTGACTGGGATGTTTAGTATATATTCACATTTTGATAGACACAGGAAAATTTTATCTGTCATGGATGGAAATAATAACTAATGATTGAATTATACCATGTTATAAATCTACAATGATCTTGAAATCTTATACTTTTTATATTGAATAATTACCCTCTATAATTTTAATCAGGGTAGATATTGCCTACCCAGACTGTATGTCTCTGGTCATAATGATAATGCTTATATTAACTGTTTCATTATATGGAAATCTTCGACAGTCATTGACTGAACAGCCAGTGTTACATTTGGTTGAAAATTATAAAATCTTTCCATTTAAAACACATTTTCAGGAAAATGGGCTTCTCAGTATCTAATGAGATTGTCCTGTATTCGCTGCCATATAAGAGGGACCAATATTACATAACAGTTCAATACACTTTTCTTTGTTTCTTTATTGGCCAGCTCTTTTGGCATTTCTTTATTAGGTCATCTCAGAAATCAATAACTAACTCTGTCCTCTTCTTTTTAGCGTAATGAGGGAGATACTGCCTTGGGTATTTGCCAACCTACAGCTGTGTTTACTAAACACACAAATAAGTGTCTTTTTTCTTTCCATTTTCTCTAAAACTTTGCTGTTGTTGGCATATTCAATCTATGATATTCTCAGTATCCTTCTGTAGGACTGCATTTCTGCTGCCTTAAGTCTCTCTCTTCATCTGAATGAAATAGCACACTGTGCTCATGGTACTAGTAAATAATGGTAGTGACTTTTGAAAGGCTGGATGAATAATACAGGAGTCTGGATGGTGTGTACCAAGGTCAAATTGTATATGATGGTCATTGGAGGTCATGATCAGTCAGGGTCATGTCATGCTGCTACACTTTTTGCAAGATATCTCAGGGGTCAGTACCACCAATCCAACTGAGATGCTTGACATGGTACATCAAGGGGGTGGTGATAAATGGATCGAGCACAGGGGTCAGCAACATTTTGGAGAGAGTGGGCCAGAAAGATATTTTTTCTACAACTTGTTCCACAAATTAATTACATAATTAGTGTCCAGGTATTAAGCTGGCAGGTCAGACAAAAATCCTTTGCGAGCCGGATGTGGCCTGGGGGCTGGCGGTTGCCAAACCCTGCTCTAGCATATCTCTGTTCCCTTTCACATAGTCCACATGATCCAAAAGTTTCTGATTGATTACTTTCATGATCATGCCATCCCAAAATATAGAATGGAAATCAACCACAATAGCAAGGACTTGTTGAAGACATCTGTTGTTTTCATGATGGCCAACAGTTTGAATTTCTGGGATGATGAATCATCATTGTTTACACTATTTACATTCAGACTACTGTCCTCATCTATGTTGTTGTTATCACAATGTTTCAGGTGTTGTGCCTTCTAGCCTTCATCAGGTGTATATCAATCTCTGTAACCTAAAGGAAATTCTGAACTGAACCCATTATCTAATTTATGGGGGTACTGTTCTCGTTCCACAGCCCATGTCTACAGACATCTTGTCTAGTTCTTATTTTTACTACTACTCCCTTATTGCTTACCCTGTTTCTATTGAGTTCAAGTACATACTGCTGGCCCCAGGGATTGAACTCCTCATTGCTATATCACCAGATTTCCTTTAGGCTACCCTGATTGATATACAACTGATGAAGACAGAGGACACAATGGCCAAAACATTGTGATAACAAAAACAAAAATGGGTTATAATTACTCATCCCAGAAATTCAGACACAAGTAAATGTTGAAAATTTATTTCTTAGACACCCCCACCCCAGAATTAGTATTTCAATGACCAAACAGAATACTGATTCACAAACCAACACTTTAATCCACTAGGCCATTGCTCGAATGGTCAAAACATTGTAACAACAACAACATACATGAATACAATAATCATAAATTAAATAAAAATTTGTTTATTTCTTCTTTTTTTTTTAGTCATTCAGCTACTGATCTCAAAGGTCAAAGGTTTTTTTTATTGAAAACCTTATTTGTTTTTTTCAGTTCACCATGTGTAAAATTCTTTTTATAATTTATTTTTTTATTTTGTATATCTTTCCTATTTTTATATTATAAATTTTTTGTCAATTATCTGTCACACCATATATATATATATATATATATATATATATATATTTTCAAAACACGGTCAAGGATTTGTGTCCATGTTCAAAGTTGATATTATTGACTGCTGTTTTTTTTTTTTATTAATAAGACTTTCATTATTTTTAGCCTTTTTTGCATGTAGATGATGCTATTATATTTGTGTCATCAACAAGTATGTTACAAATAGGGTCCAGTAGGTCTCCATGAATATTTAAATGAGACCTAATTGAGCTATGGTCAGAAAGCTGTAGTGTGAGTCTTTGTTTCAAACATGTTGTAGTATGGCCTATATAATTGTTTATGAATTTGATCAGGAATACAATTCCTTAATGGACATTTAAATTTGTAAATAATATGTGTTCTATTTAATTTTGTTCTAAGAAGTGAATTATTATTTTTAACTATAAGGTTGGTGGTTTTAAATTTTTTGTAATAAATAATTAACCTAATTTTTTTGCTATTGTCAACTGGTTCATTTTTTTATAATGTTCTTAATTTTAGTTTCATCTTGTTTGTAATTTTTGTTCATTTGATTCTTATAAAAAACATTAATGTTATTGTTTATGTTTCAATTCTCGTCGTTGCTATTAGCTACCTTAGATAGAAAAAGCCTAATATGGAAATCCAACAATTGATTAGGAAATCCATTATTAATAAGCATTTGTTTTACATTGTTTAATTCTTTAGAGAAAAGCATGCAAAAGGATGAATTCTTGTGTGCTCTTTTGATTATATATATATATATATATATATATATATATATATATATATATATATATTCTGCATATACTCACATGTCATGTAACTTTTGAAGCTAATTTGACAGTAAATGTAGTTTGGTCAATGGCACAGCCAAGGCCAGCAGTACATATGCTAATTTTATATCTTGTGTGAAGCAACCTCCTTAAATTTAGCTTCAAAATTAGGTCTTCAAAAGTTGCATGATATGTGAGTAGATACAGTATATATATATATAATTATTTATTTAAAAATATGATTCCAACACGCTACATAAGAGTTCTCATGTTTCAAAACAAGAACCGAAAACTTCAATATAATTATTTGAATTAAATTGAATTAAAGTAAGCTCTGTTCCATCTTCAAGCGAAATTTTTTTTGGAATAACTTATTTCTGAAATTTACATGTTTTAATAGCATATTCATTATTGAAATCAAAATTTCCATGGTAAAGGCTAGAATGATTGTTTAAATAGAAAGGGGTGTAGGGTGTTAATAATTTGTATCAGTATAGAGTTACATTCATAGATGTCAAGTCAGGGTAAGGTAGGGGTGTCTAAATTTAAAACGGAAGATGGTTTCACCTAGTCTGGTTTACGTGTCTATGGAGATTTATTTATTTTTTTATTTTATTTTTTTCTGAAAGGGTTTTGTGTATATTAAAAAACTGCTGTAACATTTGTTTTTTGACGACTTCATAAAGAGTTATCTTTTTTTGTAGGCTATTTAAACTATTTATTAGGGCTTTGGATTATAAAATTATTTTATTGTTTGTTTGTTTTTATGTTAATTATTCAATACAAAAATTTGATGATGTTGGCAAAAAACCGTTAACTCATGTCTATTGTTTAATAGATTTTTCTTATTTAGAAACTTAATAGTGTGTAGTTTTTCATGTAGGCATAAAGGGCATGGGTCATCCCAAGTTTTACAAGTTCTAGTTTTGTTTATAATTTTCCATTTTATTTTAGGTGTTTTATTCATTTCCTTCAAATGCCAAAAATATTTAGAGAGAGTCTGATTTCTTTTATTTATATTGTTGAAAGATCACATGCTGCCTCCATCTGCCTTTAAATTCATTCTTCGTAGACCCAATGTATATCATATACAAATATTCACATATTTTCACACATATATATATATATATATATATATATATATATATATATATATATATATCTGGTAATAATAGTACTCATCCTCTATAAATATGATAATGATGTTATTAGCCATTACCTTAAAATGAAATATTTGGCATTCATTGACCAAGTAATTAGAGTTGTTTTTATTTGAAATTTGTAAAATCTTTCTCTCAAAACAATATTTCAAGAAAATAGGTTTCTCAGGTTTAGTAATTTTTATCATGCTTTCCAGTATTGATGGAGGTTTCCTTCCTTGCCTTCCTTCTGGTAAGTAATGTAGAAGGACAGCTTCTTGATTATGTCATTATTCCCTCTGTACTACCAGTTTAACTTGTTGTTCTTCTTAGTTTTCAAATGATGTAATTTCTGTTATCTGCTAAAGTTCTTTGTTTGTGTTGATATATATATGTGGCCTGATGATTGCATCTTGCATGAAACAGACTGTCATCTCTAAGTGTTGACTTCTATGTTCACTTTTATATTTACAAAAGCTCTATCTCTGATATTGAGCACTTTATCCCATAAATATAGCACATCTTAAGATTATATTTCTTCATATATATATATATATATATATATAATAGAGGTAAAAATAAAGGTATATAATCCAAGTGGAACCTAGTAATATAAAATATTAAAACTGATCCACAAAAAGAGCTCAATGTATTATTACAGAGCAAAAATTAATACACAATAAAATCCAAAATCACCTCATATGGGGAATAAGCTTATTTCCACAGACCCAAGAATTTGTAAGTTTTATTCAACCCTGATATAGACTAAGTTTGCGTTGGAATTAGAAATTTAATTCTCTCTCTGTCTGTCTGTCTGTCTCTCTCTCTTTCTATATATATATATATATAGAAAGATATATCCAATATGGCATCAAATAACAATTGGAAAAAATCTTACATTTTTCAATTGTCATTTGATCCAATCTGTCTTAATCCACAGAATTTATCTAGAATTTTTATATATATATATATATATATATATATATATATATATATATATATATATATATATATATAGATAGAGAGAGAGAGAGAGAAAGCATAATAGACTGATAAAATAGAAAAAGTTCCTATGTTACATGTTTCTTTCTCAGCTTCAAAATTAGGTCTTTTCAAAAGTTGCATGATATGCGAGTATATACGGTTTGTACACACACACACATATAACCTATTTCTGGGAATGAGTACTCTTCCCCTATAAATATAATAATGATATCATGTTTCTTTTCCAGATTAATAATGGATTCTTATGCCTGAGGAGGACAAATTGCAGGCACAATTTTACATCAGTTTATGCTAAAGATATAGGGAGGTTTAGCTTCAATTTTAAATACTTACCATTTTATGTATCTAGTTAGATAACCTATCTGACAAAATGTGTATAAGTCATTTATTGTAATTGATGTGATAATAATTTTGACTTAAAGAATGCATTTGAAATTAAAAGAGAAAATTATTTCTTAAAGCACAAATTTATTGAAACATTGAAAATGGGCAAATTTTAGAATTCATTTGTGGTCAATTTACAACCTGGCTTATATAACCTATCCTCTTTCTTTACAAAATTACTGCTATTAAAATTTGGGATATTTAAAAATAATAGCAATAAAAAAATGAAGCAGTTGAAAGCTGAATGAGGTCAACTAGTTTATGCATCTAGCCGAACAGAACATGAAAAATTTAAAGAAATTTGTAATGGGCTCTTAGAAAGCAGGCCCACAAAACCAAATAATTTTCAGTCAGGCAACATTTGTGGTTGGGTTTTGTTATCCAAAGCAGGATGACAGTAAGCAGCCCCAAACAGATTATGTTGACAGTCATCCACAAAGGCTTAAAGGGAATTTGTCAGTGACAAAGTATGTTGGTCAGTGGCAGGTCTGAAGAGACACATGAGAGGGCATAATCATACACAATTCTTTCATTTGCCATATATGCAGGAAAGCTTGCTGATGTGAAACAAGCCTTTTAAATGACTTACGGATTTACTCAATCCAAAATCAAAGATATTGAAGTTCCTTTAACATCTGTCTATATTTCTGAGATGAAACTATTTATTGATGTCATCATCTTTACTGTCCCATTCACAACGTTTCAGCCATTGTACACTTCAATCTTCTTCAGCTGATATTTGTTGGAATTTTGTTGTTAGTTCAATCTCTGTCCTCAGTGGGTGAACAAAAATTTGGAGAGTTATCAAGACATGATAGATGGAAACAGAACCATCTACCACCATGGACTAAATAAAGGGTTCAGTGTGTGTGTATATATATATATATATATATATATATATATATATACAGTGGGTAGCAAAAGTATTTAAGACATTGATTTTTCTTACATATCTCAAAAAATAACAGATCAATTTCAACAAAACTTATAGGAAATATTTAAACAAACATTGTTGATCAAAACATAGAAGGAAAATTTAAAACCACTGTTTTGAGAAACATTTATTAACAATAATTAAAATACGAGTTCATAAAAGAAATCGATCAAATTTAAACAAATTGAAGAAAATTTGTGAAGAAGAATGGGTCAAAATACCAACAAGTACCTGCAAGAAACTAGTTGAAGACTACGGGAAATGACTGGAGGCTATGAAGTAGAACACAGGCTACTGTACTAAATATTAGTAAAGTGTGTTAAATACTTTTGCATATGGGTTATTTTATTTATTGTTAATAAATGTTTCTCAAAACAGTGGTTTTAAATTTTCCTTCTATGTTTTGATCGACAATGTTTGTTTAAATATTTCCTATAAGTTTCATTGAAATTGATCTGTTATTTTTTGAGATATGTAAGTAAAACCAATGTGTTAAATACTTTTTGCTACCACTGTGTATATATATATATATATATATATATATATATATATATATATATATATATATATATATATATTAAAGAAGAGAGAAACTACAAACGTTTTTTAGTTTGTAATGTGGATTTAATGCTTTATTTTCCATAAATTATTTTCCATCTTATGTAAAATAAAGCATAATGTATTTTTTTTTTAAATTACAACCAAAAACGTTTGCAGTTTGTCTCTTCTTTTTAATATATACCCTTTTCTCTTGTTGGAACAACTATAACCTCTTCCCTTTATATATATATATATATATATATATATAATCACTTTAAATGTTATTTTTAGTGGATACTCATATTTGAGTAGATGCTCCATTTATTTATTAAGCATTATATTTATTTGTTTCCATCTAGCAAATTTGTAAATCTTAACGTTTATTCCAACTCAATTTCAATAAAAAACAAAATAAATAGAATAACATATGTATTTTTTCTTTTTCCTCAATAATTTTATAATTTTAAACTTAATATAGATTAAATTTAAATTTTGAAATGGATAATTTTTAATTTGTAATTTCAAATTTTATCATATAATTTAATATTTATTAGTTAGAATAAATTCTATTTTAGTCTAACCCCAACATTAAAGCAGTAAATAAGTATTATAACCTTAGTTCATTGTCAAGTTTTTTGAATTCTTGTATACTTGTATTTTGATTGGTCATTCCAGCTTATGTAACAGCGTTTCCCCTTGCGAGGGATGTTTGATTGATTTGAACCTTTTAAAACCCTTTTATTCTACATTCAACAGCATCACTTGATAAGACACCAGAAGTGTTGAAACAAAATGGCTATTTTTGTAGTGATTTTATAACATATTTTTATAATATATATATATATATATATATATATATATATATATATATATATATATATATATATATATATATATATATATATATATATAGGCTCTTGTTCACCGATTGATTGA
Organism: Acanthosepion pharaonis; assembly: GCA_903632075.3. Classification (NCBI taxonomy): domain Eukaryota; kingdom Metazoa; phylum Mollusca; class Cephalopoda; order Sepiida; family Sepiidae; genus Acanthosepion; species Acanthosepion pharaonis. The sequence continues at coordinate 108,520 of CAHIKZ030004832.1, forward strand.
GAAAAGGGAATTTTTTAATGGCTGTTGCTGCTTTAATGTATCACTCTTTGTAAGAATTCAGCGCCATGACACACTAATCACAGAGTCCAAACAAATTTCAAATGCTATGCTAAAATATGAAAAACACTTGACAATATTTAAATATTCAGAAGTAACATAATGTAACTATATTAAAGTTAAAACATTTTATATTTTTTATATAATTTTGCCATTATAAAATATATTTTAGTAAAAAAATGAACTCATCAAATTCACCATCAATCATATAATTCCTAAAATTAGACACACTTAAACTCTTGTATTATTCAAAATTACTTGTTTACTTTAAATAATATCTTCAAAATAGCAAAGATTGTGTTTCATCAAAAAAAAAAAAAAAGTCATTTTATAATTCATGAGGTAGAAAAGTTATAGTAATGAATAAGATTAAATGTTTACTTATCTTATGCCCATTCAGAGCTTCATGGCGATTATATCACCTATTACCTGTCAACACACATCAGTGACACCACTGAAAAGTGCATTACCTTGACCTGTGCTCACATCCACTGTTATTCTACATTTCTTTGAGCATCTTTTTGAGGTTTTATTAAAACATGTCTATCCACCTTTGTAGTGAAAGAATTTGGCTCTTTGGAGAAATTTTAATACCTCAACATCCTACACCTGGTACCCGTCTGTGTAATGACCAGGCTTAACCAGTGTCTCAAAGTGATATATCTATGAAGCCCACTTATGTAGAAAGTTTAATTTTATGAAAGGAAGAAATATAAAATTTCCCACTGAGCTGATTGATGTTATATTCAGCATACTGACTCCAGAGATTTGTAGAAGAACGTTTTTATAATCGTTCAGTCCTCTCATCAGGAGGTTTCAGCAACTGACTGCTGATATTCTCATTTTTTTATTATTTTTAAAATAAGTTAAAAATAATTTATGTTCAATTATTGGTGTTAGGTTGTTTTTTGATAAATAGGTGTGTAAATATATATATAAAAGAGGACACTGTGTTCAACACCAAGTGGTGACAGTCAGTTTCATGCTTGAATTGGATCTTCAGGCCATGTGTATTGTGTATAGCCTGAAGATTGCATCCAAGCATGAAACTGACTGTTGCAACTGGGGGTTGACCTTAATGTCCACTTTTATGTTTACATATGGTTTATCTTTATAATTGAGCACTTTTACCCATAAATATAACATACCTTTTATATATATATATATATATATATATATATATATATATATGCAGTGTGGGAAAGCACATGTAATATCCTGCCCTTGTCAAGCAGTAACACAGTTCCATGCAGTTGGATCACAGCGATTCATAACAGTTTTTCTTTCATTGGGGCACCTCCTCCCTGTTCTTCTCCCATGAAGCCTTTAATTCTACTAGGAGGACACACTCCTTTGAATCAGACAATGCTACAATGTCAGTGTGTGCATCTGTCTGAATGTTGTACACTGGAAAAGTGTTCTAAAATCAACTATCACCCTCCAATCACTGGCTCCATGCTGAGAGTTATTTGGGTTTTCCACTCAGGGCATTCACCTTCCTTGTGAAAATAGATCTTAGGTTCTCTGGCCATTACAGACTGTTTGCCGACTGCTTTACACTGTTACTGACTAAATCCATGACCACTTCCAGTTCCTTGTTATGATGCTACATTGTACATCTGCAGTGATTGCGGGCATGCAGAGAGCATGTAATGTAAAGTACCTCAATCACTTTGACACAATGCACATACATCAGTGTTAGTGTACCTTCACAGGTTGAGGTTGGTCGCATTTGGTAGATCATAAGTAGATCGCAGGAGGAATTCTATTGCCAATGGCTCCATTGCAATCTGGGTATTTCCTGATAGTGTCCGCAGATCAGTATCACTCCTTGTAGTCCAAGCACATTGTTTGGACAGAGAAAAAGCTATAGCTGTTTGCTACTCTTCCTTGAAATTTCTGATTTCTTCAATATATATATATATATATATATATATATTGTTTAAATTTGGTTCCATTTATAGGAGAAATCTGCTCAATATTGCCAAAAGTGTTTACAAATATTGGGGGACATAAAGATTAACACTGCATAGTGACTGTCAGTTCCATGCCACAGTTTGATCTCCAGACCAAATTTTTGCTTTTGTCTTCTTTTTATTCATTCTCTTTCTTTTATATATTTTTCCTCATGTATTTCTTCTAAGTTTAGGCATTTGGAATAAAGTTTATTTAAGATTAGGTTATAAAATTTTATTCAATCTTTTTGGTTATGATGCGGTTATAGGTAGCATAGTAGGAATTTGTTTTCATGTCTGTATTCGAAAATGAGGTTTTATCATTTGCCTTGGAACTTCTTATTTTGGAAATGTGATTACTAATATTTACTCCTCAGCCAAAGGTTAGTTTGTTTTGAGGTGCTATTTTTCTTATTTTCCATGTTTTTTTTAAGTTGCCATTGATTTTTGAAAAGATTATGCTTTTTTGATGTTGCTAAATTATGTGTTGTGTGACTTGATTCTCTTTTATTTGATCTGATGACCATTAAACTGACAGTCAACATGTAGTGTTGATTCCTATGTCCACACACATATACAAACATACATTTTTACATGAACTTTTGATATACACATACATTGTGTTCAAATGACTGTAAGAATATGTAATCAAGAGTTATATATAAAATGTGTATAAAAATAGATGATAAAAGGAAAAAGGATGGTGAGAGACATTTCTAAAATGTAAAATAAAACTTACACCATCTTTCATTTTTTTTCTTTTTTATTATTTCACCTTGAGAAAGACAGGTGATCAAGTGTGTGAGACTCACCTTCACAAGGAGATTACCAACTAGCATCTAGCATTGTGTTAAAAACAAAAGATGTTTCAGCTCAATACGTGTCCCTCTCTTTAATAAGTCACAGTATGCTGGATATTTATTGAGCACAATATCCACATTGAAATCATTAGCCAATCAGGACTTACAGAATAGGTTTGCCTGGGTAACAGAATGGAATCTCCCAGGCTGTAATATAAACAACCTATCAATTTGCCCAAGACATTACCTTGGTCAGTCAGACTCTATTTCTATTACAGTTGAGTAGTGTCTGTTGCTATTACCAAATTCTACAGACAGGAACATCACTAGTACACAGGCGGCTACTGGGAGTGAAAGTGAAAGAGAAGGTTGAGAATGGAGAGGATTGGGAAAAGGACAAAAGAAGAATGGGATTCAAGAAGACAGAATATTGCATTTAAATTTTTGAATATTGCAGATAAATGGAAGGGAGTTTCACAGGTGGTAAGTGTGAGAAAAGAAACTGTTGGAGTAGAAGTGGTTACATTTAGGTATTTCAACAATAAATGGGTGGGACCTAGAAACCAATCTAGTAGCACTAGAGTAGTTGGAGTACCAGGAAAAAAAAACTTGTTTTATTAGGATTAAAACAATGAAAGCATTTGTAATCTGGAGCAATTATTTACATTATTCAGACTGTTATCCTCATCTTTATTGCCATATTCACATTTCATTCATTGTATGCTTCGGCCTTCTTCAGTTGATTGGAATTTTGAACCAAACCTTTTATTTTGTCCACTGGTGTAGATTGTTCTAGATCCAGTGACCATACCCAAACAATTGTGAGTTCAATTCCATACTACAGCAGTGGTGAACCAAAGAACTTGGAGAGTTGAGTTAAAGGGAAATAACTGAGACATCTGGAAGAGGTATGGCACGTTGAACTATTAGAACAGTTTACTCCAACGGATGAAATTGAGTTTGGTTTGAAATTCCAATTACCTTAAGAAGGTTGGGGCATATGATGGTCGAAACATTGTGACTATGGCAATGAAGATGAGGATAACACTTCAAATAATGTAAGTCATCATAGTATCTCATCTAAGAGATATAGACAGATAGAGCAATGATATTGTCTCAATGGTTGTCTTGTGCAATGTTCATAGATTTTTTATCTTCAGATTATTTTCTTCAGAAGTCCCTCTTTTACCAAGGTGACTTTGATGTTTATTCAAGCTTAACACTTGATATTTTATTATTGTGGTAACTATTTGCAAAATGTGTAAGCATTGTTAACAGAAAAACATATCTGGTTTGTGGCAACTTAGATATGATCTGCTGGGAATACTACCAGTCATTACTCAAGAGAACTTATCAACTTGCCAATGCCTAATTGTCCATCTCAGTTGCTATTAGAAGGACACTCTCCTTACATATCCAACTAACCACATTTAAAGGCAATGGACATTAGTTAGACAACAGTGTGTGATCAAACCATGACCACCAATCAACTTTTATGTACTGAACAACTTAAGAAACATAATTTGTGTGTTAGTCTAAAAATAAAATAAAAAAAATATTAGTAACAGCTGTGTACTTATGATTTACCTTAATAATGTAATTGTATACTGGCAAAATTACAATTTGACTCTTGGTAAAAATTATATGAAAGGTAATAATACATATTGGTAGACCAACCTATAAGTTATATTGTCAAGTAAACTAGTTTAAAATTTGCTTACCCACTTTCATTTTATGGATTCTAAGAATCTTAATTGGTGTCTATCTTTACATTTTTTAAAATTCTCATTAGCTAAAGTTAATTGCCCTTAGTCCTTCAAGATCCTCAAAAAAAGCATGCATCTGCCTGTTAACACAAGAAACATGTATATATTAAACACTATTAAGATTCAAGAAAATGAACATTTAGTAATATTTTCTTCTTTATTGTGTTTTTTTAGTAAGGCTATTATACAAATAACAAACTACTGATATCATCCTTCTACCAATTTACTATTTTATATCAACTTTGGTATTCATTTATTTTTTAAAGTTTTATTTGAAACTTGAAATTTATTTCATTTTACAATAAATGATTTTCAGCCTGAGATTTTAAAATATCTTCTATTAAATATCAGTTTTATTTTAGTTTTGTATATAAGAAAATAAACTTTGTAGCACCCAGAATTCCAGTACTGAAAATTTACCTTAAATCCAAAGGAAGCCACATTGAGACAAGTTTTGAACAAGATAACAATAAATTCTCTTTAGCTAAATCTAATTCACCTTAGTCCTGCAAGTTCCTCAAAAAAGTATGAATGCCATCGGGATAACAATGATAGCACACGTTAGCATATAACAAAAGATATGAAAAATGGACACAGTTGACATTCATTGTACCACTAGAGAAAATGGATTACCCCCCGGGGATGAAAATGGAATTGGATGAATCTTGCATATACAATATTCCCAAAATGAAAATGGCAGCTTCACAAGACATATATTTAAAACAGATAGATTTTGAAGTTGGACAGACTTTCATAAGAATCACTTTTAAACTATGCAAATTTGAAGTCACTCAATCTATAATACATGCTTAAAGAGGTGACAGAGAGTAGTGTAACTGTGGTAGCAAAGAGGAGACATGTTGTTGAATTGTTTGACTTAGATTACTCTGTTGGTTAAAGGAAACAGATTAGGGAAATTTATTACAAGCCAGAAAAAAAATCCAATTAAACCATTAATTTTTCACTAGTACTCAGTCAAGTGTCACAGGTGATACATATTTGGGTTATCATGTCTCTTATGATTCATGACTGAAGATTTTCCTGCAGTAGGTTACCATTTCTTTCTGTAGTAGACTGGTTGCCAACCAAGGCTATAGAATGCAGTCTGTCCTGCTATTAAATTCATAGCTTGTTGGGAGGGGGGAGAGAAGAGATGCATTCATACCATTCCCAAGGGTATTTGTGCATAAATGAAGGCAACGAACCTGACTTAAGATTACTAGTATAATAAATGGAATATACAATGGTGGTAAAGTACCACACTGTAATTATTTAACTTATGTTATTCTGTTGGTTGAAGGAAACAAATTAGGGACCATTATTTCAAGACAGAAGAAATTCATTACAGTTTTATTTACTGTAAAGTAGTATTATCTTACATTCATTAGTATTGATTTATCTGTTATAAGTTTGTATTATAAAAATAAGTAGTTAAAATTTTTATTATAATAAGTGGATAAATTTTTAATTAATTTAAAAAATACGTTTGTGACGATTGATCTCAATAACTGTTTGAAACATGTCATCAGTGGTCTTATGCCTTTTATATGAGCATTACAATTTCTGTGAGAGAAACCTAGATTTATAGTTGACCACTGACAAACATGAAACTTGAGACTTTTGATAACATTTACTCATTCTCACTCAAGGGCTTACAACCAGAATTACATCCAAACAATCTCAATTAAATAATTCTTTTGATACATGACTGACGAGGCAGATTTTTTTCCACAGTAGGTTGCCATTACTTTCTGCAATAGACCAGTTGCCATCCAAGGCTATAGAACCTGGTTTGTCCTGCTATTTATCCATAGTTGGAGGAGAAGATTCATACCTTTTGCAAGGGTATTAGCACTGGAATTTGAACTTGGCTCTCCAATTCCTCAATCCAAACCGCTATTCATTACACCACCATACCTCCTCATAATGATACTAAATGCCTTCTTCTGACATTATGTGGACAAAAATGCTTTTACTAAATAGAGCACAAGTGACAACAATATATTTGTTGAACTTAATATATTTTTAACCCCAAACAGAATTACTTCTGGATAGCAACTGAAAAGCCCAAGCCTAAGAATGTGTAATGAGTCATTTTGCTGGAGGTTAGCATCTCCCATTCTGATAGAAAACTAAAAAGGTTTCCTCAGATGATTAAAATAGAGCAAGTGTTAACATTAACAAGACATTTCTTGCCAACAACAGATTGCTGATCAGTTTAGAGGTCAGCTGCTGCTTTTACTGTTACATATCCTAATGCTTTTAAAGAATGTCCTGGGCAATCCTATGTATTTCGTAAAATGATTACGGTCTTAATAATGGGGATTGCAAAAAATAAGATATTGTAATAAACATGTAGAGTGGGAGGGAAAAAGTGAAAAAAATATAACAAAGGGAGAGTGTTGAATAAATGGGAGAGTTGGGAATTTATTAAAAACAAGTCTTTCAAAACTATACCAAGATGTCAATGAAATTAAATGAAAAATAAATGTCCATCAACTGAACAAAAATAAATGTCCAACCACTGAAATAAAATGCTTTAATGAAATTAAAAATATTTCTCTAACGTGTTGCCAAATATTTCAACATAAATAAATTTCAACAAATAAATAAGATATATCCAACAGCATATTTAAATGCATTAAAGTAATTGAAAATATTTCCATAATGTTAATTTTTCCTCATCTTATTGACTTGTCCTCTTCTCTTCCACCTCAATCACTTTCTCACTCCTGAACAAGTGAGAGGTTTCCTAATAAGCTCCAGAAGGTGGTTGCAGAAAAAATTAACATGCGAAGATGGAGATGTTTATTTTGCCTCCAAGAATACAAGTTCTGTGAAAGAGAGAGAGACAATGAGATTTTCAAGTTGGCCAGTGACAATTATCCAAAATATCACTTGATTTTTCCTCAAGCATATCTGCATTTTAGAAAATATCTGAACAGCAACTTAATTTAGCTGCAAGTAATTAATTTGTTCCAGCAAATGTACAACAACATTCAGAACATAATACCTGATTGTGTGGATATAATATCCTACCAGAGCTATAATAGCTGGACATGTCTCTATTCTCAAAGGTATACAAATGGCACCAACTGAACCATATCAAGATTTCCTAACATTTCAATTTCTTCTTTTTATATTTTCCTTTTCCTATATCTTTCCAAGCTTTTTACTTCCTTCCTTTAATTTTCTTTTTTCTCTTCTTTGTTCATTTCTCTCTTTTTCTTTTCTGTTTTTGCCTGCATTTTCTTCCTTTTTCTTTTCCTTTCTCTTCCTTTTTCTTTCCTTTTCTTTTTTTTTCTTCCTTTTCTTTTCCTTTTCCCTTCCTTTTCTTTTTCCTTTTCCCTTTTCCCTCCTTTTCCCTTCCTTCCTTTTTTTTTCATCTGCTTTCTTTCTTCTTTTTTTTTCCTTCCTTTCCCTTCCTTTTTCTTTTCCCTTCTCTTCCTTTTTCTCTTCCCTCCTCTTCCTTTTTCTCTTCCCTTCTCTTCGTTTTTATTTTCCCTCCTCTTCCTTTTTCTTTTTCCTCTTTTCTTTTTCTTTCCTTTTTTTCTCTTCCTTTTCTTTTTTTTCCTTTCTCTTCTTTTTTCATTCTCTCTCTTTTTTTCTTTCTCTCTTTTTCTTTCTTCTCATTCTCTCTCCCTTTCTTTCTCATTTCTCTTTCTTTTCTTCTCTTCTTCTTATTTCATCTTCTTTTTCTTTCTATTCATTCTCATTTTTCTTTCTTCATTCTCTCTATTCTTTCTTCTATTTCTTTTCTTTTTCTCATTCTCTCTCTTTTCTTCTTCCATTCTCTCCTTTTTTTCTTTCTCATTTCTCACCTTCTCATTCTCTACCTTTCTTTCATTTCTCTCATTTTTTTCTTCTCATTCTCTCTTATCTTTTTCTCATTCTCTCTCATTCTTCTCATTTTTCTTCTCATTCTCTCACTTTTTTCTTCTCATTTTCCTTTTCTTTCTTCTCATTCTTCTCCTTTTCTTTCTTCTCATTCTCTCTCTTTTCTTTTCTTCTCATTCTCTCTCATCTTCTCTTTCTCTCTCACTTTTCTTTCTCTCACTTTTCTTTCTTCTCATTCTCTCATTTTCTTCTCATTCTCTCTCTTTTCTTTCATTCTTGTCTCATCATTTTCTTTTTCTTCTCATTCTCTCTCTTTTCTTTTTTCTTTCTTCTCTTTTCTATCATTCTCTTCTTTCTCTCATTTCTCTTTTTCTTTCTTCTCATTCTCTCTTTCTTTTTTTCTTTCTTCTCTTTTTTTCTCTCAGGTCTTCTTTTTTTTTTCATTTCTCCTTTTCTCTCTCCTTTTCTTTTTCTCATTCTCTCTCTCTCTTTTCTTTCTCTTCTCATTTTCTTTTCTCTCTCTTTTCTTCCTTTTCTTTCTTCTCACTTTTCTTTCTTCTCTCATTCTCTCTCACTTTTCTTTCTTCTCATTCTCTCTCTTTTCTTTTTTCTCTCTCATTCTCTCTCATTCTCTTTTCTTCTCATTCTTTCTTTTCTTTTCTTCTCATTCTCTCCCTTTTCTTCTCATTCTTCTTTTTTTCTCTCTCTTTTCTTTCACTTTCTTCTTCTCATTTCTCTCATTCTCTTCTTTCTTCTCTCATTCTTCTTTCTCTCATCTTTTTTCTCTTCTCTTTTTTTTCTTTCTCTCTCACTTTTCTTTTCTTCTCATTCTCTCTCACTTTTTTCTTCTCATTCTCTTTCTTTCTTCTCATTCTCTCACTTTTCTTTCTTCTCATTCTCTCTCTCATTTTCTTTTCTTTCTTCTCATTCTCTCTCATTAATCTTTTTCTTTCTTTTCTTCTCATTCTCTCTCACTTTTCTTTTTCTCATTCTCATTCTCTCTCACTTTTCTTCTTTCTTTCTTCTCATTCTCTCTTTTTTCTTCTCATTTTCTCTTTTCTTTCTTCTCATTCTCTCTCTTTCTATTTCTCTCTTCTTTCTTCTCATTCTCTCTTCTCATTTCTCTCTCATTTTTCTTTCATTCTCTCTCACTTTTCTTTCTTCTCATTCTCTCTCACTTTTCTTTCATTTTTCTCTCTCTTTTTTTCTTCTCATTTTTCATTTTTCTTTCTTCTCATTCTTCACTTTCTTTCTTCTCATTCTCTCTCTCATTTTCTCTCACTTTTCTTTCTCATTCTCTTCACTTTTTCTTTCTTCTCATTTCTCTCTCATTCTCTCTTTTTTCTTTCTTCTTTATTTTCTTTTCTTCTCTTTTCTTCTCTCTCACTTTTCTTCTTTTCTCTCTCATTCTCTCTCATTCTTTCTTTTTCTTTTCTCATTCTCTCTTTCTTTCTTCTCATTCTCTCTCTTTTCTTCTCATTCTCTCTCACTTTTCTTTCTCTCTCTCACTTTTCTTTCTTCTCATTCTCTCTCATTCTCTCTCATTTCTCTCTTTTCTTTCTTCTCATTCTCTCTTTCTCTTTCATTTCTCACTTTTCTTTCTTCTCTCTCTCACTTTTCTTTCTTCTCATTCTCTCACTTCTTTCTTTCATTCTTCTCATTCTCTCTCATTCTCTCTTTTTTTCTTTCTTCTCATTCTTCTCATTCTCTTTCTTTTTTCTCTCTTTCTTTCTTCTCATTCTATCTCACTTTACTTTCTTCTCATTCTCTCTTCTCATTTTTCACTTTTTTTCTTCTCATTTCTCTCTTTCTTCTTTTCTTTCTTCTCACCTTTTTCTCATTCTCTCTCTTTTTTTCTTTTTTCTTCTTTTCATTCTCTCTCACTTTTCTTCTCTTCTCATTCTCTCTCTCCATTTTTCTTTTTCTCATTCTCTCTCACTTTTCTTTCTTTCTTTCTCATTCTCTCACTTTTTTTTCTTCTCATTCTTTTTCTCTCTCTTTTCTTTTCTTCTCATTCTCTCTTTTTCTTTCTCATTCTCTTCTCTCTCATTCTCTCTCCTTTTCTTTCTTCTCATTCTCTCTCATTTTTCTTTTCTTTCTCATTCTCTCTCTTTTCACTTTTTCTTTCATTCTCTCATTTTTTCTTCTCATTCTCTCTCACTTTTTCTTCTCATTCTCTCACTTTTCTTTCTTCTCACTTTTTCTTCTCATTCTCTCTCACTTTTCTTTCTTCTCATTCTCTTTTCTTCTCATTCTCTCTCACTTTTCTTCTCATTCTCTCTCACTTTTGTTCTCATTCTCTCTCACTTTTTTTTTCTTTCTCTCTCACTTTTCTTTTCTTTCTTTCTCATTCTCTTCTTTTCTTTCTTCTTTTTTTCTTTCTTTTTTCTTTCTCTTCTTCTTTCTCTCCTTTTCTTTCTTCTCATTCTCTCTCACTTTTCTTTCTTCTCATTCTCTCTCACTTTTCTTTCTTCTCATTCTCTCTCACTTTTCTTTCTTCTCATTCTCTCTCACTTTTCTTCTCATTCTCTCTCACTTTTCTTTCTTCTCATTCTCTCTCACTTTTCTTTCTTCTCATTCTCTCTCACTTTTCTTTCTTCTCATTCTCTCTCACTTTTCTTTCTTTCTTCTCATTCTCTCTATTTTTTCTTTTCTTTTTCTTTTTTCTTCTCATCTTTCTCTCTCATTTTTTTCTTTTCTTCTCTTTTTCTCTCTCTTTTTCTTTCTTTCATTCTCTCTCACTTTTCTTTCTTTCATTTCTTCTTCTCATTCTTCTTTTCTTCTCATTCTCTTTTCTTTCTTCTCACTTTTCTTTTTTTTCTCTCCTTTTCTTTCATTTCTCACTTTTCTTTTTCTCATTCTCTCTTTCTTCTCATTCTTCTCATTTTTTCTTTTCTCATTCTCTCTCACTTTTCTTTCTCATTTCTCTCTTCTTTTCTTCTCATTCTCTCTCTTTTTCTTTTCTTTCTTCTCTTTTCTTTCTTCTCATTCTCTCACTTTTCTTTCATTTTTCTTTCTTCTCATTTTCTCTCTCCTTTTCTTCTTTCTTTTCTTTCTTCTCATTCTTTTCTTCTCATTCTTTCTTCTCATTCTCTCTCACTTTTCTTTCTTCTCATTCTCTCTCATTTTTCTTTCTTCTCATTCTCTCTCATTCTCCCTCTTTTTTTCTCATTCTCTTCATTTTCTTCTCATTCTCTCTCACTTTTCTTTCTTCTCATTCTCTCTCACTTTTCTTTCTTCTCATTCTCTCTCACTTTTCTTTCTTCTCATTCTCTCTCTTTTCTTTCTTCTCATTTCTCTTTTCTTCTCATTCTTCTCACTTTTCTTCTCATTCTTCTCACTTTTCTTCTCATTCTCTCTTTTCTCTCATTCTCTTCCATTCTCATTCTCTCTCACTTTTCTTTCTTCTCATTTCTCTCTTTCTTCTTCTTTCTTCTCATTCTCTCTCTCTCTCTCATTCTCTCTCCTTTTCTTTCTTCTCTCTCTCCTTTTCTTCTCATTCTCTCTTTCTTCTTTCTCTCTCTTTTTCTTTTTCTTCTCATTCTCTCTCTTTTCTTCTCATTCTCTCTCTTTTCTTTTTCTCATTCTTCTCACTTTTCTTTCTTTCATTCTCTCCTTTCTTTCTTCTCATTTCTCTCTTTTCTTTTTCTTTCTCTCTTTTCTTTCTTCTCATTCTCTCACTTTTCTTTCTTCTCATTCTCTCTCTTTTCTTTCTTCTCATTCTCTCTCTTTTTTTTCATTCTTTCACTTTCTTTCTTCTCATTCTCTCTCACTTTTCTTTCTTTCATTCTTCTTTCTTTTTCTCATTTCTCTCTCATTTTCTTTCTTTCTTTCCTCATTCTCTCTCCTTTCTCTTCTCATTCTCTCTCACTTTTCTTTCTTCTCATTTTCTCTTTCTTTTCTTCTCATTTCTCTTTCTCATTTCTCTCTTTTCTTTCTTCTCATTTCTCTTTCTTCTCATTCTCTCTCCTCTCTTTTCTTCTTTCTCTCATTCTCTCTCTCTTCTCATTTTCTTTTCTTCTCATTTTCTCTTTTCTTTTTTCTTTCTTCTCATTCTCTTCTCACATTCTTTTTTCTTTCATTCTCTTCTCTCATTTTCACTTTTCTTCTCATTCTCTCTCACTTTTCTTTCTTCTCATTCTCTCTCACTTTCTTCTCATTCTCTCTCACTTTTCTTTCTTCTCATTCTCTCTCACTTTACTTTCTTCTCATTCTCTCTCACTTTTCTTTCTTTCTTCTCATTCTCTCTCATTCTCTCTCCTTTTCTTTTCTTCTCATTCTCTCTCATTTTTCTTTCATTCTCTCATTTTCTCTTTTTCTCATTCTCTCTCTTTTCTCTCTTCTCTTCTCATTTCTCTCATTTTCTCTTCTCATTCTCTCTTTTTTCTTTTTTCTCATTCTCTTCCCTTCTCATTCCTCTCTCATTCTCTTTCTTAGAATAATATAACAGTTATAGCATAAGAAATGAGAATTCTCTCTCCTTTTTCTTTCTTCTCATTTCTATCTCATTTTTCTTTCTTCTCAAAAGCATTAATTGATATTTATCAAAAGAAAAATTGAGGGCAAATATCTCAGAGATTAAGAAAGAAATAGGAAAGAGAAAAAAGGAAGGAAGAAGATAAAGGGATACGAGAGAAGAAGAAAAGTGAGAAAGAGAGAAAAAGACGTTGACTACAATTTAATATAACACATTAAAATATATCATTTTTACTAAAATATCTTGACTTTATCATTTTACATGAATGTCTTGATATCATATTAACCTTAGTTTCATATGGCAGGAAAAATTCAAGTAAGGAAGAAAATAGGGCCCCAAGGAATTTAGAAGTGAATCATTTTTTTAGTCTAAGAGGTTAGATTGTTTTCATATTGCTGTCTATGTTTAGGGATATTGTAACCATATCTAGTGAAAGTTAAAGAGTTGTGTCCCTTTAATTGTATTATCAGTAGAAGCCAAGATGGCAGAATAAATATATTTTACTAACACGTGTCAGAGTTAAATTAATAAACCCAAATATAACATATCTTGTTTCTTATTAGCTCATTGATTCATTATCAAATGTGGCATCCATATTTTTATTTAAATTTTAAAAATTAAAATGAAATATATTCAGTGATCAACAAGCATTATTTTCATTTGGACTAATATCCTTATCTTTGTCATTATCATCCTAAATGTTTCAGACATTGTACTCTCTGGATTTCTTTAGTCAATCCAGATAACTAACACATAAAGAAAGGTGGAAAGTACAGTGGCTGTAATATTGTAATGAGTAGGGAGTATGATTATCACTGAATGACCCATACAGATGCCCTTGTGCCAGATTATTCTTAGTAAATAAGTGATATTGTTATAGTGTAATTGTTTTTGAGGAGATTGTGGGGAGTTCTATCTTCACTGAGTGCCCTACATATGTCCATGTTTCAGAATAAGCTAAGTTTAGTAAAATGGCCACCTTTTTGTAGAATATTGAGTGCTCCACACCTGTGGCCTTATGTCAGACTAAACTGGATTAAGTAAGTAATGATAACATCCAGGAGAGTGACTTATTGCACCTTCTCAGACTAATGTTTTCTGGTAACATGAAGTGGAAAGATTATATTGAAACACTTACTAGGTCTGCTGCTAGGAAAAGTGGTTCACAAGACAATTTTTCTCACTAGAATCTATCTTACATATTTATGAGTTGATAATTCATCCTTGCTTCAAATATTGTTACCACATCACTTCTGGTGCTCTTGTTATATATTTATTCTTATTAAAAACAAAGAAAACCTTACAACCCATCTCTTCAATCACTTTCTCACTGCCGTAACATAGTTTCACTGTACCTTATGTATAAATTTATGTATAAATTGTTCTGATGAACTTTCCTTTATGGTACCTTGACTTTATGAATTTAAGTGCAGAAAGTCTTCGAAGCCCTAATCAATGCCGAAGTAATTAATCACCTTACATCTCATAATCTGCTCTCGGACAAGCAATATGGTTTCCGCTACGCCCGATCCACAGCTGATATGCCGTGGCCCTCGACATCTCCAAAGCATTCGATAGGGTTTGGCACGCCGGCCTTCTTCGTAAGCTCCAGGGATATGGTGTTACTGGTGAACTGTTTGATTTGATACAATCATTTCTGTCAAACCGTGAATTGAAGGTCGTTCTCAACAGATTCTCCTCCAGTTCTATCCCACGAACGCAGGGTTCCCCAAGGCTCCATCCTTGGCCCCTCTTTTTCCTTATTTTCATCAATGACCTTCCAGACACTATAGATTCCCAAGTTGGCATCTATGCTGACGACACCACAATTTCTCCTGCCTCCAGAACAAATCTAGTATCGGCGACAAAACTAATCTGGCCGTGCGTCTCGAAATGGACCTCCAATCGGTTGTTAACTGGGGCAAGAATTGGCTGGTCAACTTTAACACCACCAAGACTAAATTACTCTCCATTAACCACCATAGAGATCCTTCCCTGCCCCCCCATTATAATGTCTGATAGTCAACTTCCTGAGAGCAATTCCTACGTCTGCTCGGTCTCACGCTGACTGCTGACCTGAGATGGAACAAATACATTGAGTCAATTGCTTCTTCCACCACGAGGAAAGTTGGCTCTCTGTGCCACGCCAGGAAATTTTTCTCCCCTGAATTTATACTTCAAATATACAAAACAACCATTCGCCCTTGCATGGAGTATTGCTGCCATATATGGGCTGGGGCACCTTCTGCTTACCTCGGAGTTCTTGACAGGATCCAGAGATCCAGAGACAGATATGTAATCTAATTGGCCCTGATCTGGCGTCTCGTCTGCAGTCACTCTCTCACAGATGCGCCGTCGCCTCTCTCTGTCTTTTCTACAAATACTTCCATGGTAACTGCTCTGACAAGCTACATTCACTGGTTCCCAGACTCCCTACGAGGCTGGCATCACGCTCCCACCCTTACACCGTAGAAACTCTCAAATGTAGCCGTCTCTTCTACTCCAATAGCTTCATACCTCGCACCTCTCGCCAGTGGAACACCCTCCCCAGTTACTGCTTCCCCGAAGGCTATAATCTCCAACTATTCAAATGCAATGTCAATCGACATCTCCAGTTACCTTGATCTACCCACTATCCTTCTCCTCATCCTTTCTTCTATCACTCCTATCTGCTCTCGCTCCAAATCTTCTGCAACCCCCTGCATCCTAGTGGCTTCACGCCTTGCTTGGGGCATAATGCTTAAAAAAAAAAAAAAAAAGTACTAGATTGGCAACTAGGTCACATCATTTCACAGTTGAAATTGCTAAATGTAACAGTTTGTTCTATGCTAATATTTTCTTCTCTTGCACTTTTCACCTGTGGAACTCTCTTTTGGATTTTTGCTTCCTAGTCAACCTTGACCTTCAATGTCAATTATTATCTTCTGTCTAGGTAATTCCTGTTCTTTTATTGTTCTCTTTCATTAATAGTGTTTTTTTTTTTGTTTTTTTTCATATTCTGTAACACTGTGAAATGTAATCATTGTAAGGTAAGTACTAGTTTGTAGCCAGGGACTGTGGGAATTAGTTCAAAGAAATATTCTAACTAAATATGACAGGTCTACAATTTTATGTGACTAGCATTTTTGTTTTTTTTTCAGTAGTGTTTACTATTCTCCACTTCATGAGAGGTAATCTAGTAACTTTGTTGTTACTACTGCATGACAAATACTACTACATTCTCCCCCACTTTATAAGGGTCTGCAAATTGTCTGTAATGATTGCCTAACTGCTAGAGTCTCAGGATCTGTGGTGCATGGCATTTCCAATTTTTTTGTAACTTGGTCCTCTTCATTTCTACCATTGTCTAAGTGAGGTCCTGATTTGGCTCCAGTTATAGGTTCCCCTTTTAAATATCCTTTTATGGGTTCTGGTTCATCTGGTGGGGGTGCCAAATTCCTAAGGGAGATCATGTCTTCCTTTCCATCTGGCTTTCGTATATAAGTGTATTCTGGATTGGCTTGTAATAATTCTACTTCCACAAATGAAGGTTTATATTTGTTCTCTTTGACATGTTTCCATAAGAGCACCATCTTTGAGTTAGTCAACTGTAACCAATTTTCACTGGTAGTTAAACACCCTTTCTCATGAGGTGCAGTTGCTAATAGTACATAGTAGGGATCATATGAAATGTAAAGCATCAGGTAGCACTATTTCCCACACAGATGGGGGGAGAGTTGTTTTGACTTAAAAGCTAATTATACTGACAATCAGAGTGTTCTTTTTTAGCTTTTTTACCTGTCCATTTTCCCAAGGGTTGTTCTAACTGGTTGTCCATCTAGTAGCAATTCCTTTTGTGTTTAGGAAATCTTTCAACTCACTTGGCAGCAGAGGAGATATCTCTGTATGTGAATGCAAAAGTGTTATATCCTTAAAGAGGTTACAGACAGACAAAGGTGGTACTCAAATGAAAGGAACAGCAACATGGGCATAAATGAAAGAAAGATGTTTATTGTAAAAGAGAATACACTACTGCAAGATGGATTCGGTTAGCAGGCTAGTAATTCCCAAAGCAAGGTTATTTATCTTACCTCCCCGCGAGGCAGGATGTGACACAAGGCCGTTTTTAATGTGGAGTTAAAACTGACCTCAGGCAAAAATTCCCTGTAGTCCCCATATACATGGGGTTGGGTAGCTGTCTACCACCCCAGATGAGACTCTGCCCTTCGGCAAAACCTCGTCTGGGTTCCTCCTCGCCCAAAGGCAGAGAGTTTGACTAACTTAGCTGGAGATAAATCTCCAACTAATTGGAAAAGCAAGTCCCAGGTATATCCTGTGCTCACTATATATATCTACCGATATAGTCAGTCCAGATAGGCAATAGGGAATGTGGGACATTCCATTACAACAGAAAGAAAACCTGCTGAGTTAATCAATGACTGTTGAATGTACTGGTATTTCTTTGCAGACATTGGGAGCAGGCCTTTGAAAAGGTTGGGTTGCCTTGTTCCATTTTAACTCAAATTTCCCAAACCTTGATTTTTCCCTTGCACATATTCAGCATTGAGTGGTAATTTTCCCTTGCACACATTCAGCATTGAGTGGTAATTTTCCCTTGCACACATTCAGCATTGAGTGGTAATTTTATGAATGTCCTACAGTGAGTAGATGAGCCATACACGTGACTCTTAGATGACACAGGTACTCATGAATCACCTGTAAAATATCCATAGTGCACAGTTAGCTTTTGTGAGTGCCTCCTGAACTGAATTCTGAGCCTGGGGTCTGTGACGTATTTCATAGTTTTATATTGATAGCTTGGCTCACCACCTGTTCAGCTTAACATTCTTGGATTGAATAGCTTTCTTCCTGTTGTTGAATATGAATCATAATACTTACTGGTCAATTATCAGTGTAAAAGGCTTCCTTATTAGATAATAGTGACACAAGGCTTCCACAATTGCTGCCAATACTTTTTCTATAAGGGAATGATGCTGTTCTTATGCATTTAATGTTTAAGACCCAAAAAAGCCACTGGGTTTCCCTTCTTGGTGTAAGGGAGCCACTATACACTGTTTACTCACATCTGTCTTTACCTGAAAATGTTTATCCTCATCAGTAGTAGTGACCACAGCATCTCCCAGATTTTCCTTTAACCTTAAGAAAGCTTTTTTTTTTCTTCTGAAAGGGAGTTTAGCTTTAGTATTTTGTCAGATTAGTTTCAGATATATTTGCTCCTAGTAGTATAACCCGTCTTGTTATTGGGTTTTTCATTACTGTGAACTTCTGTCGTTTGATTGGAGCAGTTTAAGTTAAAAGTCACCCAACCTGAAAATCAGTATTAGTAACAACTGAGTGCAACTGAGGCACATCCCCAAATGGATTGGGGGTAATAATTTGAATGTGGGAGTTGCTCTGAAAAGAGCTGTTTTTGCCTTCCCAATCTTGTTTCAGCCTCACGCACAGCAGTAGTAGAAGAGGTGTTTCTCCTCAGAAATTGAGTCCTTTGATCATCATTTTCAACCTCACATGCAGCAGTGTTCAGGTATGCTCTTCTGGAAAGCCAATGGCTACACTGATCTTCGGACTCAGAGGCTCTGATTGAAGCATTCCAAGATGCATTTTGAGACAGGCAAACTGAACATTCTAAAGATGATTAGTTATCTCTTATTGGTTTTGCAACCTAGGCAAGTTCTTTTCTGATGTGGCATGTCTTAGACAAGTATGAATTGTTAAATGGAATGCATGGGCAAATACTTGAAGAGAATGCTGAAAAGCTACAGAAGTCACTAAGCTTGAATAACTTTAGGAAACTTTGGAAAAAATAAATGTTGAGTAATAAAAAAAGCAAACTTACATATTACTACAGTGAATGCAATGCAAAAACTCACAGGACAAATAAAAAAAATAAAAATTTTAATTGGGAATGGCTATAAATGACAATGAAAGCAACTCTTTAAAATTGTAGTAGTATGCTTTATGCAACAGAAAAGGTAACCTCACTTGAAAGAGACTGAAACTTGGCCAAGAGAAGGGGAATGTGTAAGCAGGTCTGGACATACAGAAATAAAAGCGGAATTGCAAAATTAAGTGGCAGCAATGAGCTTAGGACTGCGTACACAACCAGTATGACATGGCAACATTGGATGTGTGTAGAGGCTTTGTGCAGGCAGTGAGCAACAGGTGTCGCATTCTGCAAGTCATGCGTATGCATGTGCATCAGCATGTGACACAAGGCCACATGTACATTCATTGCTGCACGTGTTAATTATCAATGTCAGCAGCATCCAATGCACAACACGTGGAGGTGTGAATCACACTACACAGCATGAACTAGGATTGGAAGGTTATGTGTGAAAAAGTAAATTAAATTTTGCTTTTGATATTGCATAAAGTGTAAAAAAAATCAGTTTTTTCGATTTTTCACCTTCAAGGTTGTAATTTTTTCCAGCTAATTGGTCTCAAAACTGGCACTGAAGAATTATCTATCAAATAAAAAAAAATTCATTTTATGGAAATGCATAAACAATATATGATTACACACACGTACACACACACATTTTGAGAATTATAGATATAGATAGTATACAAAATATCCCACAATACTTTCCAGAGCTGAAAGGGATATAGGTTCCTGCAGCTTTCTTTGTAGTCATACTTTTTCCAGATCTGGTTGGATTTCATTATTTTTTTACTTTGTACCCTAGTACTCTTAG
The DNA here is from genome assembly GCA_903632075.3 of Acanthosepion pharaonis. NCBI lineage: Eukaryota > Metazoa > Mollusca > Cephalopoda > Sepiida > Sepiidae > Acanthosepion > Acanthosepion pharaonis. The sequence continues at coordinate 128,107 of CAHIKZ030004832.1, forward strand.
TTCTTCAACTGTGAATACAGACTTCCCCTCATTGAAGGTGAACCCACACGTCTGCTCCCTCCCTCAGTCTTCTAAGGTTCTGATCATTTTCCTTTTTATTTCTGGCACAGATGGTAATGTTATCCACATAAATAAACACATCTTTTAAGCCTTCTAACTCTAGTCCATTATCCTCTAGAATCCTTTAGTGATTGTGAAGGATGTCCACTTAAATTGGTAGAGTTGCCCCTTTGTCTCAAATGCTGTAAAAGGCTTATCTTCCTCTTTAAGTAGGACTTGGTTATAGGCACCTTTTAGCCCAAGGTGCTATAGACAGTGTTCTGGGTAGAAGGTACACATTCAGTCAATGAAACGGTCCATAGTTTGTGAATAATCAAAGACTAATGAAGGAAACATGGCACAGTGGATAAAGACGTTAGTTAGATCCAGTGACAGGATCCATAGAGTGTGAGTTTAATACTTGGTTCAGGCGGTGGAGAACTTGGAGAGGGGAATTGACAGGAGATAACTGATAACTGACATCCATCAGACATGGCACATGGAACTAGAACAGTCTACCCCAGCGAGCGAAATAAAGGGTTCAGTTTGACATTCCAACCACCTGAAGAAGGCCAGAGCGTACAACAGCCGAAACGTTGTGATAAATATAGCAACAAAGATGAGGACAGTAGTCTGAATAATATAAATAGTAAAGACTGATAGCTTCTTGTGATTTTTGTCTTTCATGAATAGTAACTGTAATGTAACCATTGTCAGGTAAATACCTCCATGGTGACTGACTCAGTTCAATAATACTGTTCTTCTGCAATCTAGCAACTTCTTCCTCAATGAACTTTGTGTCTTCACTTGAATAGTGCCTAGATTTTACTGCTACTGACTTCCAACCTGGTGACAAGTTGTCAAACAGTGGAAGAGGTGTTACTTCTAGGGCTGTTAGTCCAGATACTTTTAAAGATGGTCACTTGCCTCCATAGTCAAATTCTACCCTGGAATGCAGCCTCTGAAAATTTGCTATCTAATATAATATCAGCATGTGGGTTTCTCTCAAATAAGACTTTGAACCATGGGTAACTCTGCCTCCACACCACTACGTCTACAATGCACTTTCCAGTGATAGCTGAATGAAACATTGATGAAGCCATAATCTTCGGGCTAGTAGAATTACCAATTTTAGTTTCTGAACCTTCTGCTCATCCATATATCTGTACATACTCTTCAGATCTATCAGGGCCTCTATTCTCTGGAGCCATTCAGCTTATTTGTGTCTGTAGCTTTCTGTCTGAATTCCTTCATAATGTCATAAGTCATCGTTGGCATAGCAACAAAGGCATGCTTTGGCACAGTGCCCAATTTTGTTGCATGCATGACACATAGCCTCCCAGGCTGGGCAGTTTCCTGGGGTGTTCTTGCTTTTCTAAAAAAAAAAAAACATTTAACCATTTTTACTCACATGGATGCTGTCATTGTTGTCAACTCCTTCTTCATTACCTACTGTCATGGCCAACTTCAGCATCACTACATGCTTCATGGCCACCATTTCATATGTTGTCCATTCTGGGTATGACGATAAACTACATCTGCATCCTGGGTAAGAAAATAAACTATGTCCAACAGCAAGGCCTCTGATCAGGAGGTTTTGAAGAGTGTGACCCGGGGTGTAGCAACTGTTAGGCTCCCAGCTATGGTCAAATAGTTAACTATTACCAGCAATACTTTTTTGAAAAGGGTTAGGGTTAACTATTACCAGCAATACTTTTTTTGAAGGAAAAATATTACAGAAACAGATTCTTGACAAAACAAAATATTACCAGCAATAAAAAAATTTGTTGGTATTAAATAATCCATTTAGGTTGATATGCTGTAAAACAAAATAAACCAAATCAATCTAAACCAAAGAATACATATTGTATTCATACGAATCTATCCTAAAAATGTTGTCAGTATTAAATAACCCATTGAGGTTGATATGGCATAAAACAAAACAAAAAACCCCAAACCAATCATATGTTATATTCATTGTGCCATTGGAAATGTATGCTTGGTTTAAGGCTTCATTTAAGACTACAAGCTTGCTTTAAAGCTTCATTGATGGTGAGTTTCCTGTCCTGTAGAAGTTGTCAAGTGATAGGGCTGGCTAGTTCAGCTATGAAGGTGTCTTGAATGGCTAGTTATATGTGTTCAGTCATGGTAACCTGTTGGAAATTTCAGTCCTTTATGAGGTTCTGTAGATTCTGTACAAACTGATTCAGTGTTTCACCAGTTTGTCGTTTCCTGGTAGCCTGGGCATATCTGATATAGATCTCGCTCTTTTCTATGTGCATAATTCATTTCATAATATCATAGCATACATGTAAGTTTTACCACTCTTATAATCTCATAAATATCCAGTGATACAAAGTTTGCCAGCAGTTCTAGTTCATCTGCTTCAGTTGCCTCTTTGTACAATTTTCAAAGTTCTTTCTCCAGTGTTTCCAGACTTTTTCAGAACCTGTCAATTTCAAAAAGACAAGGTTTCAGTAACTTCTCAATTTGAAATTTGTACAAAACTGAATTATATTAAGTTAGAATAATTGTAATGTAATCATTGTAAGGTAAATACTACTTCATAGTCAAGGGCTGTGGGAATATAGGAATTGGTTTGAAGAAATATTCTAAATATGACAGGTTTACAATGTTATGTGACTAGTAGTTTTGTTTTTCTGTGTCACATTTCCTACTCACCACTTCCTGAGAGTTCCTTTCAAGGGAGGTAAGCTATCAGCTCCATTAGTACTACTGCTTTTCACTTACAACTACACTCAGTAACCCCTTGTATCTTAGTGGCTTTATTAACTTGCTTGGGGTGAAATGATTAAAAAAAATGTGTTGCTGAAGTTATTGCCTTTGGAAATAGAGAAAATTAAATTTTCACAAAAATGCAAAGGAAGCACTCTTCTTTGGTGAATTAACATCCAAAATTTGAAAATCAGTTTGAAATCTCGATTGTCAGATATTCCAGGGATTTTGAAAACCAGTCTTCATTCATGAAGGATAAGGACACAGTTTGAAAGTAAATTGTTTGAAAAAATTTGACATTTTTAAAATTCAGAATGCTAATCAATTTATTAATTTTAATGGAAAGAGTACTTCATTTGTGTGGATGTTTTTCATTCCAGCATTGCAAATACAAAATAGAAAACAAATAAAAAATTCCAGCTTAAACAAAGAAAATCTCTCAAGAATGAAATTATTCCATAAAATCAAGTCAGGCTTAAGGCCTGTTACTGGTAAAATATAGCCCACCACATGGATGTGTGTTTGATGTCTCAACAAGCACCCCAACTAGCTTTTTCTGCTGGTGAGAAGAGTGGTATGTCACCTCGCAAGACAAAACAAAATACCTTTCAAAGGGTGGATGAGCTTCTTATAGGAGCCAACAGCCAACATAGATCTCTCTCTCTCTCTCTCTCTCTCTCTCTCTATATATATATATATATATATATATATATATATATATATATATATATATATATATATATATGTGTGTGTATGTGGCTACAATGGGGTCTAAAGCCTTGAATGACAACCTTCTCAATAAAGGCATTTGGTGGACTACCATTAGTGTCTGAGTTGCACATCAGCAAGACCATCCAGTCTTGTAAAACCTTGCCTCAAATCATTATGACAAATCCTTTGTCAGGCAGGACCCACTTTGCTTTGTGCAAGATTAATCCCAATCCTACCTCAACAGAAAATCCCAGCTATGTATATATGTTTATCTTTTTCAATTCATAACTTTTGAATTTAAATGCATTATACTTCGATGGAAAAAAACCTTCTCAAGAAAAAACCCAGTACTACCTGAGAGAATTAGAAGTCCAAGTAGGATTCATTATTAGTGGCCATAATCTTAACAATATCTGGAAAAAATAATGTGTAATGAATTTTGTCTTCTGGAAGGACTTCCTCAGACTAAGGTAATGTTTTTGTTGATAATTGGCAGAATGGAGATTAAGCAGGATAGCAAAAAGTCAAACCTTACTAAGAGCTATAAATGACAGACATTTGTGGAGAAACCATGATTGCCCATGTCCTGAAAAGACATAGTACATAGAAGAATTAGGTTACCTTAGATAATGGCACTTATGACTCTTTTCAACACAGGTACATATCCTTCTGCATTTAAATACTCTTTCTTATAACATTCTGAGCATAAATATTATGTTCCTTGTTCTGGTGTCTTTGACAAACCTGCACTGTTCTTGTTCTATCTCTGGCCTGATTCTGCTGTGTGCTCTATTCATCAGAATTCGGATGATGAGTTTTGTTATGTGGCTCATTAGGCTGATTGTCTGGTGGAGTTCACATTCATTTACACTTTGTTCCTTAGGCAGTGCTATGAAAATAGATTTGGTTAGATCTTCCAGTATATCCCCACTGTTATAGATTTCATTTATTATTTCTGTGATCTTGTCTATACCAAAGTTGTCCAAGACTCCCAGCATCTCTATTGCAATTCTGTTTCCAATGGTGCATGGTGATATGACCAGGTAATAGCCAACTCCTTATTCCAAGAACATCCAAGACGATTATGGATATGGAGAAGAAACTTAGAAGAAGAAACTAAAAACCAAACCTACATAACTATTAAAAAGAGATTCAGAAATGCAGACGTTCACTGTAAAAAATCTATCCGAGTGCTGACTGCAGAAGCAATTACCTTCCTGTTATATGTAATCTGAGGATGAAACTACAGAAACTGAAGAATCCTAATGCAGCACCCAAATTGCAATACAGCAGGCTTCTGAACAACCTGGAACTGAAGGAAAAATATATAGACAATGTGAAAAGAGGATACAAGGGTCAAAATAGAAATGGAAACTCAAATTGGGACACACTAAGACAAACATTAGTGAGATCAACAAACAATATCATCCCAAAGATAAAACGAATAGATGACAAATAAGATTCTCAACATGAAGAGACAGAAAACAATGCCAAGACACGGAACGGAATGCAAAAAAACCACACCAAAGAATAAGGAACAAATGCAAGCAGGCTAAAGAAGAATAGCTCAACAAAAAATGTGCAGAAATAGAATGAATATCACAGATAAAAGAGATATGCATAAAGAAATAAGAGAACTAACAGAACAAAAGACATACTTATCAACAGGATGCATAAAATCCAAGGACATTTCTCTCAGAGAAAGAGAAAATACTTCAAAGATGGAACGTAAATAAAGGAGAACTCTTCTACAATGAAATAGAACAACTGGCAATACACAGCAGGCCGGTAATATTAAAAAACAAAGTGGAAGCTGTATTGACCAAATTGAACAGGGGATATTAGACTAACGCTTAAATAGCCCTATTTGATAAACAATTCTCTGATGACTCCATAACGAAATATATATGATTATAAATTATTACATTATGACTATAAATCTAGACAATGTTAAAATATTAAGAAAAGGATTCCTGTTTAGATAAATCCTCAGTAGAGTATTGTTAGTTTATTCTTAAATGTTGCTTTGCAGGAAAATAAGTTATTTGATTTTTTATTCTTCATCATTTCCTTAATTCAAATATTTATGTAGTTCATTCTCTTTTTATTCTTGTTTCTTTTTCTTCAACACTTTTTCTTTTGTTTTTTTTCCCTATTTTCAATTCTTTACTTTTATTCATTTCTTTATTTTTTTCATTTTATTTTCTTTTATACTTCTTCTGTTCCAAGAAGAAAATCCATTTTAAGAAAGGTAATGATATTTGTCAAAAATAAAAGTGATTTGTGCTGTTTATTACCACAAAATCTTTCTCTTATTAAAATTCAACTTACCAGCAAAAATCACATCTACAAAATGGTCTATCTATCTATCTATCTATCTATCTATCTATCTATATATATATCTATCTATCTATCTATATATCTATCTATCTATATATATATATATATATATATATATATATATATATATATATAATTATGTATTTAGGCAGCAATCCTTCATTTATACATATTTCATTGAAGATGACAAAGTACTATGATTAAGCTTTTTATTTAATTTTTCTTGTATTCAACATGTGTTTTCTTTTCTGGAAACAGTGTGTAGAAATTGTCCAAATGTTCTATAATTCTGAGTGCTTTTGACTATACTTTTAGCCATTATCAAGAATGATTTTATTTTTGCTTTTTAATTGGGTGAATGGGTTGTGTGAATGTTTTTAAAATTAAAGGGATGTTTTATTTTCAGAACACAGCATGTTGTGGTCAAGTGGGGTAGTGTATTTCTTTATGATATTTCTAAGTGAAGATTCATCTTGTTTGTAGTTAATGTGCATTTGATTTTTCTAGAAAATATTTGTTACTTTTTTATTTTTGACTATGTGTGTGTGTATATATATATATATATATATATATATAATTATATAATGACAAACAAAGACTTATAATTATTATATAATAGCAAACAAACACTTAAAAAAAACCATAATTGATAATTTATTTCATTGAAGTTGTTAAAACATGGTTTCCATTTTTCAGACCTGTAAACCAAATGAAAATGGAAAAATTTACTCGAGGTTTAAAAATTAAGAATAGTGATTTAATATAGAGAGAGTAAGGAAAAAAGATGTTAAGTTATCATCGTGTATGAATCGGGGGGAAAAAGAAAGAAAATGGTGTTTCATTTCAGTTGTATCTCATATCCATACCCATACATCATCTAAACCAAAATGAATATATATATATATATATATATATATATATTCTTAAACAGAATAATTTCATATATCTTAATTCCAGTTATAATCCAATGTATAAATACGATATTACAAAGAGACTGACACACAGAACCACACTCTATAACATGCTTATATACATATATACACACACACATATACATCTTTATAAACATGTTTATAAGTAAACCCACATATGCATAACCATATACATACAAACATGCATATATATATATATAAACACATATACATGTACTCATGCATATGCACATACATTTAAACACACTTACGCATTAAAAAAAAAACAACATTATATATATATATATATATATTCTTTCATACTCACAACAAGTGCATAACTACTGGTATCTACCACTCCCATACATTATATACTTACACAGGTGCACAAATTTACATATCATATACCCACATGAACATTTATATCCACAAATATCTTTTGACATAGAGCTTTCAACCGATCTGTATCCTCTTGGAAATTCCATATAGATTACCAATATTTTATTATTAATATATATATATATATATATATATTGAAGAAACCTCAAGAAGTTTAAATAAAAGATTATGTGAACACAAAAGAGACATTTAAAAAAAAAAAACAACACACGAAATGCAGAAGTTACTAAACATAATGAGACTGAACTTTTTGACATAAAAAATTCTCCACTAATTAAAAGAGAAAATAATTCACTAAAATAAGAATATCTAGAAAGTGCTTTAATTGCAAGATCATCCAGAGTAAATTTACGTCCAGGTTCTTACAATGTTCCACCATTCTTGACATATTTTTCGTTATCACAATGTAGGATATTTCGTAACGAAGATGATGGAAAGAAAAAGAATATAGATGAATTTGGCTAGATTGCAAAAAAAAAATAATTCTTTCTAAATTTTGGAACTCTCAGCATCTCTCATTTGTGTGCAGGTGCAGTCACAACAATGTCAACAAACCCAGTCCGATGAAGTTCTCAGATTTAAACCCATCACAAAAACTTTTTCCTAATTTATCATACATCTTTTCTTTCAAAACTGTTCTTGATATATAAAAAAGTATATGTTTTTAAATTAGAATATAGAAATTCCCACAGAGTTTTTAAATTTTGACCACCACCAAAGCAAAAGTGATCAACTTCTAAGAAGTAACCTTAAACTTGATTAATGGTAGTTATAAACCATACACCAAAGATTTATGCAATATTAATTATGTTAGCAAATTGTCCAATCACCCCAACTCGATCCTAGATAATTTAAATAAATCTGTACAATTTAGACTATCTACCAACTCTAGCAATAAGGACATATTTGATAAGGCTAAAAGAAAACACACACAGGCCTTAAAACCAGGCCACCATAAAATAAGTTTAGAATATTTGGGCTTAAACAAAGAAGGGAATAAGTAACACTGCAAATGCAACAGCATGTGGTTCAGTTCTTTTTTCAGTCGCAATGTTAAAACTAATGTTGGCAGATTTTTCCTAAACTTCAATCATTCACCTATGCTTAAAATTAGCTATTCATGAATTAATAACATAGATGCAGCCATCTCTCATCATAACAATTTTATATTAAATGTTTTCCCAGATATAATCACACTAACGTCTCTGTAATTAAATGCAGCTGCCAAATAAATATGATATGCCCACTAAATGGTCAATGCTTGACTAACAACATTATATACTGAGTGAACATAAATTCCAGAAACAATGTTAAATTCTACTCTGTTTCCACTGTAAACCCTTGGAAATTGTGTTTTTATCATCACAAAATGACATTAAAAAACATAAAATATAAACATAGTACTGCTCTATCTAAATATTTCTGGCAATTGAAAGATAGGGGATTTTCACTATCTATTAACTGGAAAATTGTTTTTAGTGTCAAGGCTTTTAACAGGAAAGGTAATAACTGTTGTCTTTGTTCAGCTGAAAAACTACTTAAACAACTCTAAATTATTAAATCAAAGGAGTGAATTAATATCTTCTTGCAGACATAAAAATAATCATCTCTTTAAATACATTACACTAGATTAGCTCTTAATACATTTATTAATTGTTTTCTACTTTGTAATGTTTTTCCAATATATTATAAATCACTTTTTTACCTTTGTTTTGTAGTCATTATAATTAACCATCTTTGACAATCTTTGCATTAAGTTAGCCGTTTAAATAGGTCAAGGTCTCGTCCCTCCACCCCCAATACTAATTATGATTGAGAGAGATATTAAAATAGACTCAACCATGTCTCTCCCACCACTGCTCCATACACTCTGTTAAATTACGAGTGTGTGTGTGTGTGTCTTCCATTGAAAACAACTCAAATATAAGGATCTTATTAGTCAAAAAGGTTGTTAATGTCTCATTAAGTCTTGTCACCAAAGTGACATTAATGCATTAACATTTATTTAAGAGATAAATTGTTTCTTTATTTAAAATAGAAACTGCAACTCTAAAAACTATTTATATATATATATATATATATACATTTATAAATATAAAAGACAATAGGAAACTAGTTTATGATAGTGCATTTGTTTGATATGGACATTCTATAAAAAACAAAATAATTTATTAAATATATAACTATTTTATAAAACAAAGATGAGAGAGAAAATGGAAAAATGTATATATATATATATATATATATATATATATATA
>CAHIKZ030004832.1:147500-192500 GCA_903632075.3 Acanthosepion pharaonis
GCTTGTGTAGCTGATTATTTCTATTCATAATGTGAAATAGTGGTTTTGATTGATTGATTGTTTTTATGGATTATCAACCCATTGTGAGTTATTTTTATAGCAGAAACATATTTCAGATTATAGGTGGTTGCTTACTGTAGACCAACTATGGGATTTTTGCTTTTGACTAGATATTCTAATAGTACTTTATATCAGGTAAAAATAGGAAAATAAATTTCAACTACACAGCACTGAATAATGATATAATAATGGTATTTACCCACAAAGTTTCACCATATTGTTACACTGTCCAGGAATGCAAGATGGTCACATTAATTTTTGAATCAATTAATGATAACATAGAAACATGATAACCTTTAATTAATTGTCAACCACCAGCCTATCAATCAATAATTCCAGAATCTCTTGATTATACAATCAATTACCTTTATTTGTAGCCAATATTTGCATTTGCCAACCTGAATATCACATTCTAAGATGATCTCCAAGTAACATCTGTCACCATTAGCAAGTACATCAATAATATCACAAGTACAATTGTTAGAAAAATCACTTGCATATTTTTATGCCTTGCAGCTTAATATTTTTTTATTTTTTGTGGCTTAATATTTTTATTTTTTGTGGTTTAATGTTCTTATGTCTTTTTGTGATTTAATATTTTTATAGTTTGTGGCTCAGCTCAGTTATTCAAGTACATCTTACTTTCCTCTTTGCATTGAGCCATTATGTTTTTTGGTAAAACATTCTGAAATATTTCTCATTTGTCCGTTGGAGTAAATCCATAAGATAAATGTATATGCAGTTTTTTCTTGTAAAGAATATAAAAATCAATTCATTTTTTTTTCTGATTCAGAAAAGAGGTCCACATAAAAGATACTACAATCTTAGTAAAATTTCATTTACTTGATTTTTTTTTTATTAACATACTAACTATTTTCTTCATCTTTTGTTGTTATTATCACGTTTCCAGAGAATTTAAAACTGAACCCTTGACTATTTCTCCTTTTCATATATCAGTTTATTTAAATGAATCTTAACTAGTGTGTGGATAAATCAATAAATCTGTAACAATGATAGAAATGTATAATTTTCAACATAATCTCCTTTTTGTCAATGCACTTAATTCAGCAATGCATGTTAATCATATATATTAAACCTCAGACAATAAAAAATGCAGATTAAAATTCAGCTCATGTGTATGATGTATATATTTATTGATCTAACTTCATAGACTCATAGATTGAGTTATCTCACTTCTGTTATATATTTATAAGACCTTTGTTTTGAGTTAAATGTGTACAGACTTGGTTACTTTTCTGAACCAACTATTGGTTTAATTATACTAGCATTTTTTAGAATCTACACAATCTGTTCAAATAAATTATGATAATGAAACCAACACTTTTTGTGTACAACAGCTATAATATTGAATCTGGCTTATGGAGATACAGTAAAAAAATCAAGTTCTATTCATCTATTGTGTGTTTATATTTATATAAGTGATAAATGTGTGCATATGTTTACATAGATATATTTATATAAATTCAATGGTTTTGCATGCAGATACTATATATATATATTATATATATATATATATATATATATATAATAAGATGTTCTCAGAGAGGATTTACAGAATCACTTCAGGATGAACAGAGTGCAATGCCATATTAACTGGCAGAGCGTTAATATATTTTAATTTCCACTGAGCATTTACTGCCTAATTTTCACATAATCATCATGCAGTTGGTAACAGTTGTGTGTATATGGGCACTTTACACCCACTCAGACAAATCCCAAATGTTAAAAATTTCTTTGATGCATGCATTGCATTCACACCAACTAAAGTTACCAAAGCAAAAGGAGAAAAATGCCCATCCAGACAGGATGAAGTAGCTGTAACTTTATAATAATTTTAAAAAAAACATACTCAAAATTAATACACTGGTCAAATTTTTTAAATTTAAATTCATTTTCATAAAAAATTTCACACAGTGAGAAAACAGACAAAGATCAGGGTTTTGCTAATATGATCCCCACCAGAAAATATGCTATCTACAAAAACGTCTGTCAGAAAGTAATTCCCATTTCTCTGTTTATTGCTTGCTCTGTTGATGATGGACACAGGTGTGTCCAAAAATTCCAAACTTAAAACTTTTCTTTCTATGCTTTATTTCTGTCATATGTTTAATAATTAATCTTTGATAAATATTTATCATACTGATTATATTTGTATTCTTTCATTTGTCCTTGTTTTACTAACTGACCTATATGAAGCACACATAGACCTTTTCTTCTAATTATATATATATATATATATATATATATATATATATATATACTAGCAGTAGAGCCCGGGGATGTAACAGTAAGAGATAGATCAAGTATCGACCATCATAAAGACTGAAAAATAAAATTGACAAAGATTATTGTTCAAGGTTGACAGACACACATGTCTTAATTAGGTTTTTTTGTTTGTTTTTTTGTTTTTTTACGAATCGGTCAAACTCAAACAAAAACATTGTTTTCAATCATTATGAGTCTACCGATTGAATAGAATTTTATTATAAACAATTGTCTTGTAAATGGAATTTTTTAAAGCATTCTGAATGTAAAAAATAAAAGAAAAAGTGTGCAAGACAATAAGAAACACTACCTGCCAAAAAAAAAAAAAGTGAAGTTTTGTTGAAATCGGTTGAAAAATGTAGGAAATCTGGTCCCATACATAAACGAACACACACACAAACATCCTGGGTTTTATAATAAGTATAACTTGATATTAATAAGTATAACTCGATATGAGTTATCCCCCTTTCATTAATGCATCTTAATCGTGTTTCAAATTGATTTCATACAAAAACAATTGTGTTTTTCCAATTTTTGGCACTGTCAGAACCACTGCAAGGTAATTTTACATAGTCCTGTGAAGTTTTGTTGAAATCGGTTGAAAAATGTAGGAAATCCGATCCCATATATAAACGTACACACACACACACACACACACACACACACAATCTGTGTTTTATAATAAGTAAGATATAATGTTAACAATGAAGTTAAGCAGCATCAGGTATGCTTGGTTCATAATGAGAAAGGGGGACACTGAGGACTTTAATCATTGGGAAAGGAAACCCTGCCAAGTAATCAAAATTTTAGAATGCAGGTTTTTGTTTCAAATTAAATCTTACATTTTGGAAAATGAGCAATAATTCGGAAGTTGATATTTGTTTTACAACCCAAAGAAAATTGAAAAAGGGAAATTGGATATTAAAAATGTTAGGAAAAGAATAATTAACATATTTGTTTAAAAAGTTAATTAACCTATGTTAATTAATAGTCCATTATCTTCAACCATAATTATAATCAAATATCATCTGACTTGATTCACTTGGCTTTTTCTTAACACAACCATTGAAATAGTTTTGTTCTACCCACCCCACCCTCTACAAATCAGTTTTTCTTTCTTCAGTTTTTAGTTTTAGATCATTGAGTGGTATGACTATAAACTGGACTTTTAATGAAAGGGTCAGTGAAAAGCTTAAGAACTGAATGACAAAATAATAATGGCTAGTATGTTGCTACTCTTATGACATAACTATCAAGTGTCTTTGCATTACGTTTTTTTTTTTTACTTGTTTTCTCTTTATGATGATTGATTGATTTTAAAATACATGACGTCTTCCCAGTGGATGAAATGGAAACGGAAATCGATAAAGCTACTGAAATAAATCTCAAAAGCAAAAGAGATCTGTCTTGAAAAATGAGACATAGCAACTTACAATGCTACTGAAAAACAATATGGTTACATATGATTTCAAGAAGACGACATTATATATGGAGCTGGTGCATACTATAACTCTCTTCCCCATTTGTGACCCTTGCTACTTTATCAACTTTTTTTTTCTACTTACATTTATATACATCACAAATGAAACTAGACACAACTGACTATTAAAGGATGTAAAATTTTCATGAATTTTGATGTCATTCTGGGGTTTATCTTCTTTTTTTTTTTTTTGTCCAAATCTGTGAATTTTTTCCCCTTGTGTTAATTCTTGTAAAAATTACTATATAAAATTCACTATTCATTGAACTTTATCAAATGCCTTTGCATAATCTATAAAACACAGGTACATATGCTTCTGCATTTGTATTGCTCTTTCTGATAACATTTGGAGCATAAATATTGTATTCCTTGTTCCAGTGTCTTTGATGAACCCATACTGTTCTTGTCCTATATCTGGCCTGATTCTACTGCGTGCTTTATTCATCAGAATTCTGATGATGAGTTTTGTTATCCGGCTCATTAGGCTGATTGTCTGATGGTGTTCACATTCATTTGTGCCTGTATTTTTTAGGCAGTGTAGTCGGTTATATCAGACCTTATTTGAATTCAAAAAGGGCTCTTTAGCAATGGAAGGAGCAAGAAATATTTGTTGCTGGTGGTTTATTGGCCCACAGATTTTCAATGATGGAAGACAACAACAAACAAAACAAAGATCACTGCATCTATAGTGCAATGGGAATGCAGCTGTTCCCTGGGAGCGGTCACCTCACAGTATTTTTTTCCCTGACTGCAGATAGAGCCACAAGTGAATCACACTCTGCCTAAAGACGCTTCTGAGATATAATCCTACTCTGGCATGTCTCTCCACTAAGTTGGGATGTGACACAAGGTCATGTTTAATTGGGGAACCCAAGTGCATACATTCAGGCCATATATATATATACATACACACATAAAAAAGCAAAAAAAACGTATTTTTTTTTTGTTTTTGTACATAAAACTATTTACACATAACTTGCTTAACCTGAACCCTTAATCCAACATATAGACATTAGATATTATTTGGTGTCTTCATAATTTAAAATCCCGTAATTTCCATAGGCAAGTATGTGTATGTGTGCAGTCCAATCAGTGTATCTGGCCTTCATGTGTGCATGTTGTGTGTCCATGTGTGTGGGGTTATAATCTGTTCAGTGTTGGCTTAAATTTGTCTATATCTGTTTGTAGGAAAGAGTAGTTGTCTGTTTAGTATATTGGCATAATTTTAAATTTGCCTTGATTGCATTCATAGATGTGTTGTGATAGAAAGTGTTTTTTGTTGTCTGGTAATTTGATGTAGCTTTTGTGAAGGGCAATTCTGTTATTAAGTGCCTGGCCTATGACTTCTTGCATTTTGTTCATTTGAGTGCATTGATCACATTTTTGACTGGAAGTTTAGATTTTTATTTATTGTGAATGTAGTTGTGGGGCTTACAAAAGTGTAGGAGTTCCCTTCTATAATGACATCACAAACCCCACATCTTTTTTGTTGCATTTTGTGACCCCCTGTATATTGTGTTGGTTAAATTTGGATGAGGTTAATATGCTTCAGATTTTTAGATCAGAGTTTGCTTTTAATTATTTTGGTTGTTTTTAGTATACTTTTCCTTTTCTCATTCTTGTTAAGTAGGTCTAGATTTCTTTTAATTTCTGTAAATACTTCTGGATTGTTCTTATTGTATGTTGAAACATGTTAGATTTCGTTCGACATTACATTTTTTTTGATTTTCGTAGTTGGTCTAGAGGTGTTTTTTTCTGCTAGTTCAAATCTTTTGTTTATTAGTGTTGTGGGGTATCCTCATTTTTTTTAGAGTTCTATATATAGTTCTAGGTGGGTTTTTCTGAGATGTTTATCAGTCTAGTGCAAACACTATATACTAGGGAATAGGGGATGGATTTCAGACAGCTTTTTGGGTGATGGCTCTTGAAATGAAGATATTGTTGAGTGTCTGTAGGTTTCTGGTAGATATCTGTGATTATGTGGTTGTTTCTATTTCTAATGAGTAATATATATATGTGTATATATATATATATATATATATATATGTGTGTGTGTGTGTATATATATATATATATATATATATATAGAGAGAGAGAGAGGTAATGTTCCATTGAATCCTATTAATATAAAATATTAAATATTAAAACTGATTCACATAGAGCATCCAAATTACACACACACACACACACACACACATATATATATAGGTAATGTTCCATTGGTATATAATCCAAGTGAATCCTATTAATATAATATAAAATATTAAATGTTAAATCTGATTCACATAGAGCATCTAATGTTTTATTTAAACAGAGCATATAAATTACACACACACACACACACACACACATATATATATATATATATATATATATAGGTAATATTCCATTGGTATATAATCCAAGTGAATCCTATTAATATAATATTAAATGTTAAATCTGATTCACATAGAGCATCCAATGTTTTATTTAAACAGAGCACACACATACACACACACACACACACACATAAATTACATCCAACAGAAATTAAGGTTACATGCTGGTTATGATCATATCACCCTACAAATTAAGATAATTTGCAAGGATTTACAAACCAGTCAGTTTAACTCGAAAAATAAAATGAAACTGAATTTTAAAAGCCAGATAGAGACAAAGAAAGAAAGAAAACCAGAAAAAAAGAACAGAAGAAATAGGAAGAAACAAGATAGGGAGAGGAAAAAGTGAGAAACAAGAGAGTAGAGAGGGTAGTATTGTCTAGACATGGGGATTAGTGGGAGGAGGTATAAAATTTGGTCGTGATCTGAATTATATTAGAATATTAACCTCTGTTGTAATTAGTTGAAAAATAGGGAAAAATATTTTAAAATCTTATATTAACAAATTACTATTAATTCAATATTAAGAGAAATAATTATATATTTATATTAAATAGAGATAATTCCAGAATTAATGCAATTTTCTACTTCTTATTTATGTGAATTAGGCTTCTCAACCCTAAATAGCATAAAAAATAAAAAAAACAAGAAAGACTACACTCAACTGAAAAAGAATTGAGGCTCTGCTTATTGCATATTTATCCAAACATTGAAAAAATTGTGAAAAAACACCAGGTACATCCTTCAGACTAAATACACTGCACAAATATTTAAATAGAAATATTGGAATAAAGTAAGTTCATATTTGTGTGTGTATTTTTTTAAATCTATGGTTTTATTTCATAACATTTAAAAATTTTGCTAAGTGTGCTGTGATACGATAATTTGCTCCTAAGTGTGCCATTTCTTAAAAAGGTTGAGAAATACTGCTGTAGAGCAACGACTATTAATCGACTCTTATGGATCGTAGCTATTTGTCATATTTATTATACATCATACACAATTACGTTAATTATAACAGACATTTCAAGAATGAGACATTAACACAGAGACATAAAAAATACATATGATGCTAACACAACAAATCAAAATGAAACAAATATAGAATTTAAAAATCGATCCACATAAACAGCAGAAACATGTGATATCTAAAATGAGATGTCAGTGTGTTACATAGGAAGAAAATGAGTAACTACCGACACCGTGGTTTGAACATGACACTCTGGACTTAGGAATATATGTTTTCTGCCAGGTGTATAAATAGCAGTGTCAGGCTACTGACTGGGGTGATTACTGAGTGGAACTATTCAGTCGAATTATTGTGCATTGATGACTTTAGTTTTGATTTAGGATTTACTGGATATTAAGCTGAACTGTTCTACTAACATAGTATTCACTGAAATGGTTAATTATCTTTGGCTGACACTTTCTCCTTTGTTCTTGTTAAGTATTTATTTGCAGTTGTAATTAAATACAGTTTTATTTAACATTGAAGTCTTGAGTTATACTTAATTATTAACATCCACTGTATGTCACAAAACAGTGTTATTTTCATTTTTGTGTAATTTAGATGACAATTTATCTATCACACAATGTATGTATATTTGATGGAAACAAGAGATTGAATGTAGAGTTGAAAAATGAATTTGTAAAAAACTTTTGCATACACCTATGACACACACGCACACACACACACACACACACACACACACATATATATATATATATATATATATTTTATTGTATTATTTATGTTATAGACAAGCATATGGTTGCAAGAAAGAAATATGACAACAGTAGAAATAGATTTATGTGATTTATTTCAATGGGAACATGTGGTTTTGGGACAGCTACCTTGTGGTATAGTTCATAGGCCGGCTGAAGATCTGGGTTGATCTCTCATAATAGTTCTCGCTGGTTGGCATGGCGCTACTGCTGCTGGCTGCTGCTGACTGCTCAGCCTGACCGTGACAGGTCTCTTCCCTGGCCTGCTGTTGTACTTCACCGTGTGACCCTTTTTATGGCGTTTTTTTATGGATTGACAGGCTTGAAAAACAACACGAGTAGAATTAGGAGGGAAGCATTTTTATTGGTCGAAAAATAGAAACACTTTCAAATATTATTTTATTTTTCGACTGGAACTCGTGCGTCGGGAACATGCATAGACAAAGATAATGGTCATTTTGTGACGGGGGCTTGTCCCGTTCACATCCGGCTCTCGCTCTTGAGTATGTTAGTTTATTTGCCTGTAAATCAGCCGAGATATGTCTTATCTTATTTTATAACATTTACAATTTGTTGTATTGGGTTAGATTGTTCAATATAATGTGTTTGTGTATATAAGTTATAAAAATTATCATAAAAAAAATTTGTCATAAAAAATCACCGAAAATAATCACAGTAATGAAAACTTGGGAATCAAAAATTTCTGTAACATGAGTTATTGAAAGTTGTGTCCCTTTTAATTGAAAAAGTGTGACACACTGACATTGGCATCTATTATATAGAATAAGATGAGCTATTAAGAGTTGTGTCCCTTTAATTGAAAAAGTGTGACACAATGACACACTGACATTGGTATTTATTATAAAAATATTTGCTTTCATTATTTAATCATTGTTATCTTTTATATTTCATGTAAGGGGAATTTTTTCTGTGTATCTCCATCTTACACCAGTTGAACAAAACAGTCAAATTTTTACTTTTAATAATTTTTTTACTATCAGTCTTCAATATATTACTAGCAAATTGCATTTACAAAATAAGCACTAATATTCAATTTTCATAATTTTTATAAGCACATTTTAATAAATATTTCATTGGTGTTATTTATTTTTAGTTCAATTGTTTTAAATTTCCATATATAAACTATGTTGCTGTTGATAATATTTTTTTAAAATTTATTTTGTTTGTATAGAATTTATATCTGCCTTATTAAATTTCAATCATAAGTTTGAAAACCTACAGCATTCATAATAAGCATTGTTGTCATCTGCTATTTCATGTTACCACAAGTTTGCCAAATAGAGCTAAAAGAAAAAAATATGGCATTATCAAAATAAGTAAAAATAATCTTTTAATTAGGTTTTCTTAAAACAATATCAAATTATTTAAACAAGTGAAAAATAGTAAGCTTGCTGAATTAAATATTCTTATTAATATAAACATTAGGAAATTATTCAAATTTTTCTTTCATGGTCAGATTTATGTAGCTATGTTCTGTTGTATAGGAATAAAGTGTCATTGCTGACACCGTAGTTTGAACAGAGATCACCAGTGAGCAAGCACTGATGATTCCATTATTAAATAAGTAGATCACATGATCATAAAGGAAACATATGAATGGGAATTAGTGTGACGTCTAAGTGAGCACTATTCTCTATACTATCTACTATACTATTTCTCTATACTATATATATATATATATATATATATATATATATATATAGTATATTTCTCTATACTGGTCATTATACAAATTACTATTTGGTGATTATTATTTGAACAAGTATTATTAGTGCGAGTATTATTTGAAGGTGTTACTACTACCAGTATTTGCTGTTCCAAAATCTCGACTACAACAAGCATTAAGAATATGATAATGAGCATTTGTTGACTTAATGAAAATTAGAAGATGTGAGTGTCTAACATCACAAAAGTCCAAAGTAGAAAATCCAAGTGGACTTAGTATAATCCCAAACAGAATTTTAGAAAGTAGATATTGTACTGAAAATTGCTGTTTTTATAAAGAAATTTTAATATTTATCACTCTGTACATGTCTTCATTTGCTGTGCAAAAAGTTTATCCTGCCACTGAAGGTGATTCTGATCCCTGATCAATAGTCTATTTGAATTTCATAGTTGTGTTGTCATACCCTGCTGTGGCAACAAAAAATACTTTTTTAGTGAAATTAGCAATAAGGATAATACAAACGAGTATCCTTGTAAAAGAATGCAGTGGAAAGAGAAATAATATTAATAATGCAGAGTGCTAAAGGTTAAAGAGATAAGTTTGTAGAGTGAATATTTGGCAAGTATTTTTTTTTTAAATTAATATTTTTTTTCATATTCTTTTATTTCTACAGTATTTCTTTTATTTTTCAGGTAAGGACAATATTTCCTTCTTTTTTTTTTGCACACTAAAACTGGATTATATAAAACTGGATCTATTACATCATCAAGCCTAAACTCTTTGGTAAGTAATATTATTCTTTTATACTCCTTGTCAACTAACAGAAGAAACCATTCCAGATAGTTCTGGTAAAATTTAAAAAGATAATTAATGTCATACAGTTTTGTACATATGGCTTTACAGTAAGATGTAACTAACAGGATTTAGCATGAAAGCATAAGCAACTGAATTTAGCATGAAGGCATCATAGCCAACACATTTAAGAAACTGTAGTAGTAAATTCAAAACAATTTTTCTCATGACTGAGGGAAAACTATGAAGGATACTAAAATGTTTTAGACTTGACCAGAAAGGGATTATGAAAGATTTTAGAAAGTGGAACAAACAGAGAACATTTTAGCGACCTGTCATGCAAAGAAACTTGAAGAAACTTTGTTTACAAGCCATTTGTTAATGATTTCGTAAAGAGCTTCAGTTATAACCTACAGAGCAGAAGGTATTTGCATCATTTTTGTTTGGGAACATTCATTTGTCAGTTCATTCAGGAGAACATTCATTTGTCAGTTCATTTGGGGAACATTCATTTGTCAGTTCATTCGAGGGAACATTCATTTGTCATGTTTTTACTGGAATCTAAATGAAGTTAGTTAAATGGCTCTCAGGCCTTTAGTGTCAAGAGATGACCATTTGAATTACAGTTTCTCAAGCTGATGATGACAAGCAGTTTATTCCTACATTTCCTTTCATCATTTACACAGTTTACATTGTTTGGACTGTTGTCCTCATCTTTATTGTTATATTCACAACATAAAATTTTTCTTTCATGGTCAAATTTAAGTAGCTATGTCCAGAGTTGAAAACAGCAATAATGTTATATTCTGTGCTAATAGGAATATGGACTGGATAAACACAGTGGATAAATAGTAACCAGTTTATTGTAGAAACCAGTACAACAAACAAGGAAGTAATAGTTATGCGCACAGTCGTCGCAAATCAGTACAGTTGTGTGTGCGCTGTTATTGGAAGGCTGCTAGTTCTTGCAGATCCTGGCTCAACTCTCCTGTCCACTGTCCTAATGGATACTTATAGGTGGTTACTACCTATAGTTCTGCCACTCATGGGGGTGGCAGGTTATTCCATTACATTAGATAATTTTGAAGAAATAACCTTGAACTCCTCACTTCATTCCACAAAACTTCAAAACCTCACTTTAACTCTGATTTGGGCTATACGTCCAATTCCAGTCAAAAAACCATTTCAATTGACAGTCTGATTTAGGCCAAAAAATCAATTCTCCAAATCACAGACTTTGCGGGACTTCAATTGAGTTGAGTTCTTCAAATCACAAACTCTGTAGAACTTCAAAACCGCATGTCACAAAACCTCTCACATTAACTCTGATTCTGCTGTGGCCTGTTTAAGGGCCAGAAAGAAAGACAAGGAGGATGAAAGTAGGTTGAAAAAGTATATTTAAAGATATATACAAAACAATAGTGTTAGTAATAAGTAGATTAGCACTTCGTCTACTACTCCACTCCACTTTACACGACTCTCAGAGTTTGTATTTATGAGAGGAGGAAGAGTTCATTACACTATAAGAGGGTTTACCACAACAGATTCCTTGGCATTTTGGAAGAAATAAAATTGATTTCCTCAATTCGCAAAGTTTTGGAGATATTTTAAACTGGATTTAAAACAAGCATTTTTAAATTCACTAAGTTTTTGTGATACTTTAAACTCAATATAAATTAAAAACTTCAAATTACTAATATTTTTCAGTTATTTTAAAATTTGAATTTTTAACTTTTCCTCCTCATCCAGGCACAAATCCCAATGCTGGATGTTTAAGCACCAGATGAAGAACAGATTTTTTTTATTCCAGGATCAAAAAGTTCCAATATGTCTATGTAGAGCAAGTATCACCTGGGTTAGAGGGGTTTCAAACACACGGACAATATCTTTTCTATACAACTTATTTAGAATATAAAAAAAAATGGACATTATGGTCAACAACTTATATAGTATGTATGTCATATGCTTTTGAAAAACATAAGCAACACGATATTCCTTATGTTGTTCAGACTAGTATCTTCATTCTTCTTATTTTGTTTATATTTCAACATTGCTCTGATGTGGAACTCATCTGATAATTATTTGAGATTGTCTTTGAGAGATGTTTTTGAATCTGAGAAAATCATTGTTTCTGCAAGAACAATTAGAAAACTATATATGAGACTGGGGAATGCATCAGCTAAATGGCCTGTTAAAAACAACAAGCATGATGATATTAATTCTAATAACTTGTAGAATAAATGCAGAGACAAATACAAAATATTCATGTAGTATCATGTACAAAATTGGTTTCAGCTATAATCTCCTTTTCCAACATCTCCACCTTTGTAAAACTGTTATCCCTCCACTAAAGAGCAGACAAATCTCTTCTTTAATCTTTTTTTATTTTATATTTTTTTTATCTATTTTATTTTGTTCACTGCAGAATTCTCTGTTGTGCATATTTATGTCTATACCTACAAAAATATTTTCTGAATCAGCCATATTTGATTTCCCATGTTTCTTAGGTAATATTCATACTTTTTTTAAATTTATGAACATCTGGAAAGATAATTCTATAGAAACTAAAACTCAGCAAATCTATTTTTGCAATGCCTGCTACTCAGTTTTTTTTATAATAAACTTCACATTCTCAAAAAAAATTGTTGTGTATGTTGGTATATAAAACAGGAATTGAACTTAACCTCCAACCAGCAGATCATCTTTCTCTTATCAATGAGCAGACTGGGTCTCGTTCTGTGATTTCCTTTGCAATGTCCCCTTGAATGTGGTTGTTAATCTCCCCATTCAAAAATCTGCTCGTGAGGTCTCCTCCTGAGTTATAGCTGGAATCAAGGCTTTCATCCCACGAGAAAATATAAAGTTAAATCGCTCTCACCCCCTTGGTTCTCAGCTGCTTGCTCATTTGCTGTTGCCCATAGGAATCACTTTTTCTATCTTTACCATAGTGACATGTCAGATTACAACAGATGTCTCTTTGTCTTAGCCCCTAATGAGTGCAAGTGTGTCCTCAAAGAAGAAAAGTCACTATTTGCTGAAAGAATGAAACAACATATTGCATCTCACAAATTTGGTTCCAAAGATTATTGGCATCTCTGCAAGAGTATACACAACAACAGCAAATCCACAATAAATCCTTTATTCAATCAATTTGAGATCCTGACTTCCTCAGCTGATAAAGCTGAATGCTTTGCTCAGAAATTCTCATCCAATTCAATGCTTGACTTGTCCAGTGTACCCAGACCCGATTTTCCCCATAGAACTGAGGCTCTATTGAACAAGTTGCACATAACTCCATCGATGGTATTGGGCATCATCCCTAAATTAGACTCCCATAAGGCTAGCAGTGTGGACGGGATACTAGCTATTGTCCTGAAGAAATATATGCTCCCTGAACTAGCTCCTGGACTGGATAAACACAGTGGATAAATAGTAACCGGTTTATTGTAGAAACCAGTACAACAAAACTATATAACTACTGCCTCAATGACTCTTGCTTTCCAGCCAGTTGGAAATCCTCATCTGTTGTAACTGTCTTTAAGAACTCTGTAGATCTTTCTGACCCCATCTACCACCCTATCGGTCTCCTACAACTCTTCAACAAAGTCTTTGAAGCTTTAATCAACACTGAATTGGTTAAGCACTTACATCCCATGATCTGCTCTCTGACAAGCAATATAGTTTCCGATTTGCCCAATCTACCACTGATGCGCTCACAGCCATAACTGAATTTGTTTACCAAGCACTTCACAATAATGGAGAAGCTCAAGCAGTGGCTCTAGATATCTCTAAAGCATTTAAGGTTTGGCATGACAGCCTTCATCGTAAGCTTCAGGGATATGGAATTTCAGAATGATTATTTGACAATACAATCATTCTTGTCAAACCATGTAATGAAGGTTGTCCTAAACAGATTCTCCACCAGTTCCTTTCTCATGAATACATGTGTTCCCTAAGGCTCTATACTGGGTCCTAGACTATTTTTGATCTTCATTAACAATCTTCCCAATGTCATCAGTTCCCATGTAGGTATCTATGCAGACGACACTACTATTTACTCCTGCCTCAATAATAAATCTGGTATTGCTGACAAAACTAAGCTGGTCATTGTCTTGAAAAGGACCTCCAATCTGTTGTTGACTGGGGCAAGAAATGGCTGGTAAACTTTAATACCTCAAAAACAAAACTGCTCTCTTTTACCCACCACAGAGAACACTCCCTGCCTCCAATTAGAGTGTCTGATGCTCAACTCCACGTGAGTGCCTCTCTGCACCTGCTTGGTCTCGCACTGTCCACTGACCTGACATGAAACAAATACATTGAATCAATAGCTTCATCTACCGCAAGGAAATTTGGTTCTATGTGTCACCTGAGACCATCCTTCAAATCCATAAATCAACCATTCACCCTTGTATGGAATAATGGCGCTATATATGGTCTGGGTCCCCTGCTGTTCATCTCAAGGTCCTTGACAAAATTCAGAGACAGATATGCAATATGATTTGCCCTGATCTGGCATCTCATCTACAGTCACTTTCTCACAGACATGTTGTCACTTCCCTCTTTTCTACAAATACTTTCGCAGTAACTGCTCCAACAAGATACTTTCACCAGTTCCCAAACTGCATGAATTTAAACATGCATCACCCCTTTCACTGTTGAAACTGTTAAATGTAGCCATCTCTTCTACTCCAATAGCTTCATGTCTCGCACTTCCCATCTGTAGAAATCCCTTCTTCTTACTTGCTTCCCTGATAGCTATAATGTTCAATTATTCAAATGCAATGTCAATCGATGCCTTAATCTAATTTCCCTGTCCTTCTCTTCATCCGTTCCTTTATCATGCCTCTTTACTCTTGTTCCCACTCTCTAAAACCCCTTGCGTGCTAGTGGCATTCCTGCTTTGCTTGGGGTTAAATGCTTAAAAAAAAAAAATAGGCAATTGTAAAATACAGATCATAACCTCCTATAGTTTAGAATGTCACCAATGTGTCATCCATAGGAAAATAGAATGTCACCAATGTATTCTCCATGAAATAGAATGACTCTCCGAATTTTCAATCTGAGCTGCAATCCATTGCTCTACTTTGCTTAGGGTGAATTGATTAAAAAAAAATCATTACGCATGTTAACATGCTAAAATCAGAAGCACTTTGGAAATAAATTTTATTGTGTTAAGTTACAAGTTTTGGTGAAAAGGTAACTGAGATTGCTTTCACTTCCACCAATGAAACATCATTTATTACAAGTGCCTTTTTTACTCTGTAACAAAATGAAGTCCTATTCACTTAACTTGCATTTAATATGTTAAGGACTTTTACAGATAATACTATAGTAAAGAGGTAAAGAAATACTTCCAGACTTTATAATATGAATTACACAATTTTCATATTTCTGATTTCATTACATCTGGGTTAAAAAAATTTAATAGTTCATATTTATCATCCAATCGCTCTTCTAAATCAAATCCAGCCCATATCTTCTAATTTTTTTTGTTTGAACCTTTACTGAACCATACTTAAATGACCTTGAGTTGCAGACATAAATGTAATCATACCATTTGATAAAAAATAGAAACTTTGTGAACCAGATTCCTAATTTTTTGATTCTCACTGATCACATAAAAAACAAAACCAAATACAAGCTGATAAAATCAGTAGAGAAAAGATCTCTGGAAGCAGATACATCACAGGATGATCAAGTTAGAATTTCCTTACTCCCACTGTTTAGCCAGCACATTCCTTTTGAAGGTGGCACCTGTAAATTGGAAAAGTTTCATTTCTTTTCATATATTAACATAAATTATTAAACATAAAGTATTAAGATCAAGTTAGAATTTCCTTACCCACACTGTTTAGCCAGAACATTTCTTTTGAAGGTGGCACCTGTAAATTGCAAAATTCTCATTCACAGAGAATTATCAGTTTATTTTCTGAACACTTTCACATACAAAGATTTCAATGCAACCTATTGTCACAAAAAAGGACTTTTATTTGGATGAAACCTAAAGATTACTAAAAAATGATTTTATCCTTATTTGCTTTTACCATAAAGACATTTTTATTTTGGAAATATGATGAAAGTTTGCCTGTTTTAGTATATCTTACTTGTGACATAAAATTTATTTTATTGTTATATTTTTTATTCTGGGATTCTCTTGTCTGTTAATATTATTTTTTTCTCTTAGATTCTTTTCTCTTTATTGCTTCAAGACATGGAATAAACAGAATATTAATTACCTTTGCTCCAGCAATAAACAAGTCCTTTGGAAGAGATTGTGCATATTTTTATAAAATAGACAAAATTTGGCTGCCATGGTCTTTGATTCTTCTTCTATGTGCCATGTCCTTTCAAAACTTTGGCAATCATGTCTCTCCACAATTTCCTGATCTTTGTAGATCTTAATAATTTTTTTCTTTTTGTTATCTCTCCTAAACCTTGATCTGTCATCCACTTACTCAAGATTGCTAGGTAGGTTATGCGGTATTTTCCTCTATCCTTTTTGCCTTCTCTCTGTCCTGTGAGTACCAAATTTTCCAAGTCCTCTTTCTTTATCATGTGCCATAGAAATTTCAGTTATCTCTTTCTGGTGTTAATATAAGTGTCCTAATCGCTTCCATTTTATTTAGAACGTCATCATTGCTCACATGTTCAGGCTATGGAATTCTCGGCATCCTTCTGTAGAACCAAATTTTTATTGCTTCAAGTTTCTTTTTCACCTGTGAGGAGATTGTCCATCATGCACTGCCATATAAGATATTAATATTATGTAATAGTTCAGTGCTCTTTTCTTTGTTTCTAACAAAATTTTCCCATTTCTTAATACTTTGCTTAGCTTTTGAAAGGCATCTTTCGCTATCCTAATATGCCTTCAGATACTAGTGTTATAGTGTCAAAACATTTCCCAGATATTTAAATTGTTGTACTTGTTTGGTTTTGTTATCTCCAATTAGTAATTTGCATGTTGGACTGTTCCTTTTGCTGACAACCATGCATTCTGTCTTTTTGCAATTAATGTTTAGTCCTTTCTTCTTGCTTTCTTTCACTACTTTCAGGATTTCTTGTAGTTCCATTTCTGTGTCTGCTGTCAATACTTGTCATCTACATACTCTTATCACTATTTACAATATTCAGACTATTGTCCTCATCTTTATTGTCATATTCATGACATTTTGGCTGTTGTATGCTCTGACCTTCTTCAAGTGATATACATCGGAATTTGAAACTGAATTTTTTATTTAGTCTGCAGGGGTAGATTGTTCTAATTCCACATGCCATTCCTTTTTGGATATCTCAGTTTCAATTAATTCCCTTTAGTAATTCAACATTCTAAGTTTTTGTTCACCTCTGCTGTGGCCAAGTATTGAACCCACAACTATTTAGATCAAGTCACTGGATTACTACAACCAATTACTTTTATGACATAATAATTGTTACATTTAATGTACGAGATTTTTCCCCAATAAATTGTTAGGTATGTGTATGGTATAAGAGTAAGGGTTGTTGCCAACACTGTGGTTTGAAACTAGATTGCCAGTGAGTAACACGGGCAATTCCATTATTAAGCAGATCACATGATCATAAAGGAAGTGAATAAATAGTAAGTAGCGTGATGATTATACGATCACTATCCATTCTTCTTATCAATCCACTATTGCTATACATTCACTCTTTCTACCCTACTACTATATGGATTATGATTCTCTTCTAATCATTATACTATTTGGCAATTACTACTTGTTTAAGTAGTAATTACTAGTGCAGATATTGGAAGGCATTACAACCAGTACCAGTGTCTATGAAGTCTTGAATATAACAAGCAATTTGGAAGAGATAACAAACTTTTGTTTGACATAGCAAAAGTGACAAGCAAACATCACAAAATCTGTAAATAACAACTGCAGAGAAAATGAACCCACTTAAAATATTATTTCAGGGCTTGGAATCATTAATTTAGAAATTTCTATTTAATTTAAATAATTTTGTTTATTTTACCATTTTAGCATTTTTTCATCTTTTAAAATAGCATCAGGATTAGATTTGATTCAATATGACAACCAGTTTCTCTGTCAATGTTTTATTTTATATGAATTATTTCTATTTGACATGATACCTTTCATCTTTGTGTTCTTAAATTCCATTGCTATTATCAGCAAAAATATATAAACACAGCAGGTTTACATATACATATATATATGTACACTCCGGCCTTCTTCAGGTGGTTGGAATGTTGAACCAAACCCTTTATTTCGCTCACTGGGGTAGACTGTTCTATTTCCACGTGCCACGTCTAATAGATGTCAGTTATCAGTTATTTCCTGTTAATTTTCCTCTGAAAGTTCTCCACTGCTTAACCCGGGTATTGAATTCACACTCTTTGGGTCCTGTCACTGGATCTAACTACGCCTTTATCCACTGTGCCATGTGTCCTCAAAGAACAGTCTACCCCAGTGAGCAAAATAAAGGGTTCGGTTCGACATTCCAACCACCTGAAGAAGGCCGGAGTGTAGTCCGAAGAATGTAAATAATGTACATAATACCTCATCTCAGAAATATAGACATATATTGTTAAATATAACAGACTATGAATGTCTATTATGTTTGATCATGAGCCGTTCTAAGCTTCATATAGTGGCTTTAGGTTCTTTAGATAACATTTCTTTCTCTCATATGGACATGTCCAATGTCATAGAACTGCATTACAAATTTACAACCTGTATCTGCTATTCCACAACCATTATCGTCATATAGGAAACTTCTATGTAAACATAACAGGATGTCATCTTTGATGGTGAACATCTCTGTTATAATGTCCATATAAACCACTCTGATGATGGCTCATTTGAGTCGAAAGGTTAGATTGAGGAACAGCATAATAAAAAGATAACCAAATTTTGGACAGTTTTTGTCTTTATTTTCTCCCAAAACTAAAGCCACTATATGAAGGTTAGAATGGCTCATGAGCAAATATAATAGATATTTGTTGTCTGTTATATTTAACAATATACGTTTGAACAATTTCCCCCACCTCGTCTTTCCCTCCCTCTTATTCTAACATTAAATTGTCTATGGTGTGTGTGTGTCACCACAAAATGTATCTTTATGCATTAGACATCCGTCAACATTCATTCTTTTCTCTTATTTAAACCCCTCCTCCCATATCTCCTAAAATTCTCTCCGTTAAGGTTTAATCTCCCTCCTCCTCATACTTACACTCTCCCTAAATTCTGTTTTTATTTCCGGATTTGTTTTTTTTCTGTTTCCTTTTGAATTTGTAGGTCTGATGAATTGGATCGTATTTACGATTCCAATGGAATAAATTATGACCATGGAATATTAGTGTTTAAGCCTTTTTTTATATATATATATATATATATATATAAAATATCATATATACTCGTGTATCATATGACTTTGAAGCTAAATTTAAGGGGGTTACATTATACACAAGGTATAAAATTAGCATATATACTTTTGGCCCTGGTTACACTATTGACCAAATTATATATCCATTTACTGTAGTCAAATTAGCTTCAAAATTAGGTCTTCAAATATTCTATGATATGCAAGTATATACGGTGTGTGTATATATATATCTTTCTGACCATAGATCAATTAGATCTCATTTAAATATACATAGAGACCTACTGGACCCTATTTGTAACATATTTGTTGGCAACACAAATGTAATAGTATGATCTACATGCAAAAAAAAGGTAAAAATAATTGAAACCTTATTAATAAAAACTAAAAAAACAACACTCAATAATATCAACTATGAACAAGGACACAATATCTTGACTGTGTTTTGAAAAATGAAAACATTTTATAAAATATACATACAACAAAATATTTCTTATTTAACAGGTAAAATATTTAATTCTTGAAAATGGCTAAATGAAAGTGCTCAGATAAATGTATAGAAAAAAAAAATTAGATCAGATAAAAAAAAAATTCCAATATTATATATATATCAGTTTTATATATATATATATTATATCATGTATATATATATATATATATATATATATAAAAAAATATATATATATATATATATATATATATATATATAATAATATATATATATATAAAATGTATATATAATATAAATATATATATATATATATATATATATATATGTCATATATATATATAAATATATATATATATATATATATATATTTCCTATATATATATACGTTATAATATATATATACATATATATGCAATAGTTTTATATATGTATTTTACATATATATATATATATATATATATATATATATATATATATATATATATATATATATATATATATATATCGTTATATATATATATATATATATATATATATATATATATATATATATATATATATATATATATATATATATATATATGCATATATATATATATATATATATATAGAATAAAAATACATAAAAAAAATAAATAATTAAAAATAAATTGACAAATTTCCCATACAACTACAATTTCATCAAGACTAAAAATAAACACATAAAAGCAGACTTGGTGTCACCACATGCTGGTATATTAGTAAGTGCACAACATGACTTTTCTCAACCACTGGGAATACAACAAAAATATATTAAAGTTTGACTTTCTTTTGGAGCCTATCTCCAGTCTATATAAGTGTTGCACTGGCCTCTAACACAAGGGAATTACACCGGTTCTCACTATATATAGTGCCAGTAATACCTACCCGGTGTAAGCAGCGACAGTACTACAACTGCCTAGCTGAGTAGTACCCGTTTCCTACCTTTGTATCTGTGATGTTAAATACACTTGTTCTTTAAACCAACTTCAACTTGATTTTCTTATTTTTACTATTGTGCCACGACACAACAATAAGAATACACCAAAAACCATCCAGCACATGCGCACAAAGCAAGCAAACAGAGGAGCACTCTCTTATGCATACACACTGTAGACAGACACACAGTGCATTTTACTCACCCACATCAAAGAAACACCTCCTCATCTGTGCACTCATGACATACAGAGAAATGAACACCAGGAGATAAAATACTTGCCCAAACAACCAACTACATTGAAAAAGAAACTTCCTGAATGGCTTACTACTCTCCATATCTCTCTCTCTCTCTCACACACACACACTGACAAAAGGAAAACTTTTCTTTACTGACATGTTATGTCCCACTGGTGGACTTTATCAAGGTTAATGTGACATTTACCTCAATAAAATCCCTCAGGAGACGAAACACATTGGTAAAGAAAAGTTTTCCTGTCTTTGTATAGATATATTTCATTTACATCTGAATCTTTACACACACACACACATATATATATATATATACATATATATATATATATATATATATATATATATATATATATAGTGTATTAGGGAAGCAGATCATTATTTAAGCATATTAAATATAACAGACAATGAATGTCTATTATGTCTGATCATGAGCCATTCAAATGTTTACTTTAATTTCTGGTGAAAATAAAGACAAAAATTGTCCAACATTTGGATATTTTTTTCGTAAGTTGGTCCTAAGCTATCGGTTCTCGAGCCATCCTCAGAATAGTTATACAGACATGAAACAAAGATATCCACTGTCAATGCTGATATTTTTGTTATACACACACACACACACACACACACACACACACATATATATATATATATATATATATATATATTCCCATACTCACACATCTATAAATACATGAACATTTGTTTATTTCTCCAGACTCTTTATAAACTCTCTTTATGTTGTAGAGTAGTTTTCACAGTGGAGGCTTGTATTTCGCTAAGTCGGTCCTAAAAGGGTCCGATGTACAAAACGTTAGGAACTTGAAATAATAGTTAATGACGCAGCAATCTAGTTGTGATGGTTGATACTTCAATGTCCAACATCGACTGACTCACTCAACTCCACTGAGCTCAACTGGCGACCGCTACTACTACTACTACTACTACTTCTTATTTGTGGGAGAGTCTATTAGAATAGAATAGGTAATGTTCCGGTATAACACTTTAACACTTCTAAAAACACCATTTTTTTCTTTCACTTAATTGTTGTTACTAAATTGTATTCTTCATTTTTATCATGCAAAAGATTGTTTTAAAACTTTCTTACTCTTGCCTGTAGTCAGCCAAAACATCACCTTCCCTTTTCACCTAAAGGGGATCATTGATAAACACCCTTACAAGACAAACAACAATCAACAGTCACTCATATAACACATATGTAAACACAAGAGCTACAATTTTGAAATTTTCAGTTTTAACATAAATTTCCACAATTTACTTTAAGGCACCTCATAGCATAATGAAAAAATAAAACAACTTCTATCAGGTTTAAATGTTGAAAAAGTTAATATTGAAATATAGAAATATAACATTTTTAATAAGTGTTTCTGATAAGGAAAAGAAAAACAGGCAAATACATTATTGAACATATAAATAAAAACACTATTTTTCCTATTTTTAGAAACAAAAATAAAACAGTTTTAAATTTGGATTTATTCAAAATTTCTTAAATATTCAGATTTAATTATCTCTCTCTCTCTCTCTCTCTCTCTCTCCCTGATACACATCTCTATTTCTAATACAGTTTCTATTTCATATTCAATTGATTAAGTATTAGAAATAATAAAAAGGCAAATAAGAAAGTGTACCAGATATTATGAGACAGCAGTAGTGTTGTGAATAATCAAAAGAAAAACAGGCAAATGTATGAAATGTAATGAGTGGGTCGGTCAACTTGACACCCCCAAAGTGAGTGCAGGTGGGCAGGTGCGGGAACTGTGATTGGTAGCTGGCTTGTTGGTGTTTTGCATAGGTGAGTTACCAAGCTCTATGTAAAGGGCTGGAATGAGAAGGAGGGCAGTTTTTTTCAGTCTCAGAAGTGGAGACTGTGTCCGTCACTACGACAGCAGGAGAGAAAGAGACAAAATCATTTATTTTTTCATGACACATTCCAACACAAGCTATTTTGGCATTTGCTTTGTCTCTAGCAAGATGGCAGAAAGACCGTTCGACATAAAACTGATCTCCAAATTCAGTGGTGATACGAGTGGACAGTCTGTGGTTGAATGGATCGAAAAGGTGGAACTGGTCGGTGAATTATGTGAGATCATGAAGATTGAACGGATTCTTCCACTGCGATTGAAAGGCAGTGCCCTTGCTGTGTATAGGCAGCTGAGCAAAGAACAGAAAAGTGATATTGAGCAAATAAAGCACTGCGTACCTTCTGTTTCATCAGGATGGGATGATGAGGTGCACGACGTTACTAGATGCCACTCTGAAGGGGGTTAACGTGGCACTCCAATGGCAAGCAACAGTGCTACACATCGTCACGGACTCAGCATGCACTCAGCATTGGATATCAGATGCACTTAGCAGAAGAGCGCAACTAACCACCAAGGCATTGAGCGAGATGTTGATATGAAGGCGGCTCACCACGCTGATTGAAATTATCAAAGAGTACAACCTGTCTGTGGATGTAGTGTTAGTTAAATCGGCAGTCAACAGAGCAGATGCATGTTGGCAGCCAGCACTATTTGACTATTATTGACTGTGGACACTGCCAGGATAATACGTCAATTGGAGTCCATCTTTTATGACCGGGGTCCACCTGCAGAAATATTGACAGATAATGGTGCAGCGTTTTCTTCAGAGCAATTCTCACAGTTCTTAAAGAAGTGGGGTGTGCAGCTTCGGTTCCAGTGCGCCTACGTGCCGGCAGGGAAACGGCATAGTAGAAAGGAGCCACCGGTCTATACAAGTGATTGCAGCCAGGAAGCGATGTTCAAATCCCCGAAGCAGTCAATTGGTATAATGCGACGCCTAAAGACGGTGTTTGCCTACAACAGCACTGGCTAACATGGTGCACGCTTATCACTTATGTCTGCGAGGCATTGACATTGCAATGGCTCTGATCGACGCACAAGCTAAATACAGAATTGGTGACGTAGTGTTGGTTAAGACCCCACACAGCAAGTGTACGGACAAGCTTAGAATGGGGCATGTTACCGAGATTATCAGCCCGCAGTCAGTGCCTCGTCATGTTAAAGACTTGCAGCCAGTTGTAGGGTTAAAACTGTCATCAGATGATGAAAGTGACTCTGAAGATGGTGCACGAGTGGTGTATTTAAAGTCAGATCCACTGAGTTCTACCTCAAACATCAGTACTCTACCTGCGGACATCAACGTGGCCAGCTGTCCAGAGGCGGATGGTGGCTCGACGGATGAGAGTTCATCCGAGGATGAGGACCCTGTCATCCCGCTCAGAAGGAGTGACCGGCAGAAGAGGCCTGCCCCGAGTTGCACGGTGTGCGATCATGACAGCGAGACACGGGATGAATTGGGACATCTGCCACCTTGGAGCAATTGAGTTTGCACATGTGTGGTTATCCCAATATGTCAAGCGTGCAAGTTGTATATATGCGGACGCAGTCACTAGACAGACGCAACCATCTCTCGAACTGAGAAGCTTTGTGATCTTAAGACCAGGGGGGCGTGTAATCAGTTGGTCGGTCAACTTGACACCCCCAAAGTGAGTGGATGTGGGCAGGCGCGGGAACTGTGATTGGTAGCTGGCTTGTTGGTGTTTTGCATAGGTGAGTTACCAAGCTCTATGTAAAGGGCTGGAATGAGAAGGAGGGCAGTTTTTTTTCAGTCTCAGAAGTGGAGACTGTGTCCGTCACTACGACAGCAGGAGAGAAAGAGACAAAATCATTTATTTTTTCATGACACATTCCAACACATGAAATATTATGGGACAGGGATAGAATAGTAATAAAGTGTTGCAAATAATCAAAAGAAAAACAGGCAAATGTATAAACTATGATAGCACAGATGTGCTATTATTTTCTTTGCATGATACTCTTTGATATTTTTCTTCATCATTGTGAAGATCAATATTAATACTTCTTAAAAGCATTCATATTCAATAATGAACTGATTCAGTTGATCTTTGCCTTTTCTATTTTTTACCTCCCAGCTGATTTTTATATTAGCCATTATTTTTATTTTGGGAAAAAAAAAAAACTTATTAGCACACAATCGATTGATTTTCCTATTTAGCCACAAGAATCTGCTTTGTGTAATTTCTCATAATTTTCTGTCCTATCATTTCCATGCAATTAATTATCTTTTGCATTTTGAAATGGTTTACATGTTTCTTGTTTGATTCTGCAATTAATGCACACATAACTGAATTTGACATTAAAAAAATTATTCTTTGATCAAGGTCATAAAGTATACTTTCTGTGTTATTTAACAAATTAAAAGGAATTTTTTTGCCAATTTTTTCCCACTCATTATTAGCTATATCCAAGATTTCATAATTGGGATTAGCAAATCAACTAAAGGGTTAATTTACTTTATGTTAATTGACATTAATGACAGTTATTTTATAAAGAAATGTCAGCAAAATGTAGCTGTAATGTCTGTGGTTCTATCTGCAGTAGCCAATGAGATCGAAAAGACTTTTTTGATACAAAGAATTTGGACGAGTTAAAAAAGTAATAAAATAATTTTTTTTCATAATTACCACAAATTTACATTTGCCTAAAAAATTTTAAAATTTTCCAAATGAAAAAAAACATCAACAAATATTTGAGAAATTTTGAACAAATGCAAATTTAAAACTCTTACTTTTGCTCCTGAAAATAAGAAAAAGCATTGTTTTTATTTATCTCTTTCTAATACAGTTCTTCTTTCACTTTCTCTTCACTTCTTATACACTTTTTATCTCTCTCTCTCTCTATTTCTGATTCAAACCTTTATATATATATATATATATATATATATATATATACATACACATATATATATATATATATATATATATCTGGCTCTATGATTCAGTTATCTATCTCTCGTGCTCTCTTCTTGATATGCTTCTTATATTTCTATTTCTGATTCAGTACTGATCTCTCTCTCTGATTCAGTCCTTATCTCTCTCTCTCTCTCTGATTCAGTATATATATATATATATATATATATATATATATATGACTCTATGATTTGGTTATCCTCTCTCTTCCTCATACACTTCTCTCTCTATTTCTGAGTCAGTTATATATATATATATATATATATATATATAGATATATCACTCTATGATTCATTTATCTCTCTCTCTCTCTCTCTCTTCCTCATACACTTCTTATATCCCTCTGTTTCTGATTCAGTACTGATCTCTCTCTATTTCTGTTTCATTTATCTCTCTCTCTCTCATACACTTCTTATCTCTCTCTATTTCTGATTCAGTTATCTTTCTCTCTCTCTCTCTCTCTCTTCCTGATACACTTCTTGTATATCTCTCTCATATATTAGTTCTTATCTTTCTCTACCTCTGATCATTTCAGTTCTGATATCTCTATTTCTGATACAGTTTTTCTCTACATATTTCTGTTTCAGTTCTTCTCTCTCTCTCTCTCTTTATTCCTGATACATTTCTTATATCCCTCTCTCATATATCAGTTCTCACCTCTCTCTCTCTCACCATTTCAGTTCTTATCTCTCTTTCTGATTCACTTCTTAATTCTATCTTTCTCTTTGATTTAGCATTGATCTCTTTTTCTCTATTTGATTAGATTCTTTCTCACTGGTTTCTCTCTCTCTCTCTCTCTCTCTCTCTCTAATTTTGTTCTCATTTCTCACTTTCATTCTCTTAGTAACACTCTCTCTTTCTCTTTATATATATTTCTTTTTGTCGCCCTCTGGTTTTGTTCTTATCTTCATTTTTCTCCCTATATAACTCATGTTGTTCTTCTCTGTCTATTATTTTATATAATATGACAAACCACTATCTACTCTGGTATGTTTTTAGATGAGGGGTTGGCAAACTCAGCCCACACCCAGCCCATGAAGGATATTGTCCAGCCCTCCTTGACATTAATTATCTCATTTATTTGTGGAGCAAATGGCAGAAAAATATCAGTTGGAGTCAATCGACTTACAATGCGACAATTTTTTTAAATCAAAATTTCATTCCAAATCAAATGCTGACTTTTCCATGAAAAATGATTTGCCAAGCATAGAATAAATGCTCATTGAATAATGCAAAATTGATAGTATCATTATTTTGAAATACATATGCTTGTGAACAACTTTTTTTAAAAAAATTAAATATGCTAAAAATTGGTTAAGAACAAGGTTGGGTTATGACCAGCTGGATAATGTTTTCTTCCTATCATTGACAAATATTTCACCTGATGTGGAGAAGTTATTGAACAATAAGCAGAAACAAGTGTCTCTTAAAATAATTTACCATTTCTCAGTGTGTTTCATTTGTAGTAAGGAATTTACATTTTGTTTTTTGTTGTTAGTTGTTGTCCTGTTAATCATGCAGTAAAATAAGGAACCTGTTTAAATAATATTGCATTAACATTGTTGTTTTTCTTTAAACCTCCAAACCAAGGCAGCCTTCTGGATGAAGCAGTCTGAGGTCATGACTATTTATTATAGTACATTTGATATCATGACCCTCATCTGAGATGCCTGCTCTCTCCAAAAGGTTGCTGACTCCCGATTTAGACTGATCAACCACAAAGAGTATCACACCCCAACATGGTTAATTTCTTCTTTTTTATGTGCCATGTACCCTCAGGATGTAGGTGATCCACACACAACACCTTGTCCTCTGTAGCTCTTAATAAATCATGTCCTTCTGATATTTCTCCCAAGCCCTGTTGTGCCATCCATTTACTCAAACTCATCAAGTATGTCATGTGTTGTCTCCCTCTTTCCCTCTGTCTGTCAGTATCAGATTTTCCAAGCATTCCTTCCTCATTATATGCCCTAGAAACATCAATTGTCTCTTCCTGATGTTAAGAATCAGTTTCCTTTTTGTTTCCATTTTCTCCAAAACTTTGTTGCTAGCCATATATTTGGTCCACAGTATACTCAACATCCTTTTGTAGAACTACATTTCTGTTGCTTCAAGTCTCTTCTTCATCTTTGGGGAGATGGTCCAGCACTCACAGCCATACAGGACAGATATTACATATCAGTTTTATATTCTTTTTCTTTCTGCTCAAAAGCCAAAATTTGTTCATTTTCTCAAAACAAAGTACAATATTTGAAGTGATAGAAAATATACTGGTATGAAAATTTATGACATGGCCTTCCTCTTTTTCCTCAACAAACATTTTCATGGAAATTGTTCTAAGAAGATTGGTGCTTTGACCACATGACTTTAAGTGTGCTACTAGATTGGCAGTTCAGTCTCATCATTTTATTGTTGACCTAGCTAGATGCAAAGAAATGTTCTATTCTGATTTCCCACCTGTGGGAATCCCCTTTGATTTCTAAATTCCCTGCCACCTACACCTTCAAAAATATAAATGAAATGTCAATCACTGCTTTCTGCCTTCTTAAATTCTGTTCTTTTATTGTCCTTTTCCTCACTAAAGTTTTCTCGTACTCTTTCACTTCCTGTAACCTCCTGTGTCCTAGTGGCATTTTTACCTTGGTTGGGGTAAAAATGATTCAAAAAAGAAAATAATTATATTCTATAGCATACAAGGATGTGCTAAAAAGTCTCCTAAAACCAAGTAGCAGAATTTCTTTGTAATAACTTTTCAGCTCCTTTCATATATATACATATATATATATATATATATATATATATATATAAAGAAATATAGCCTTAAGGCTATATTCATGGGATAAAGTGCTTAATATCAGAGATAGAGCATGTGTAAATATAAAAGTGAACATAGAAGTCAACACTTAGAGGCAACAGTCTGTTTCATGCTAGACATAATCGTCAGGCCACTATTTTATGTTTTTCATTTTATATTTTTCATTTTGTGCATGACTGTTGTTTGTTTCTGATTTTGTTAACTGCACAGTAGAGTCAGTTGGGTACCATCTGTGAGAAAAGAAAGCACCATGACACAATTCAATCTGCCAGAAATTTTAAAAACAGCATGCTTAACACCAGAAGTTCCAATATGAACACCTCAGAGTGTTTGGGTGTCAACTTTCACAACAGTGCAATCGGAAATAGTTGGATGATATATCCATTCAACATTATGCTTTTTTTTTTTAGAGTCATAACTAGTAATGGCAACATTATGCCTCCATTCATCTTTCCACAGGACCTCAGACTCAATATGGAGGGCTATATTAAATGCCTGTACTATTATTGTTATTATTGACACTGTTCTTTTTTTACATATAAATTACAAATTGTCTGACAATTGCAAAAGCGTGAAACCCAGGATCACAAACTCACATCAATCCAACTAAATATGTTAGCTCTATCACTGATATTGAGTGCTTACAAATAGGTACTGTGCATATATAATATATAAATAATATATATAATAAATTGCATATATATATATATATATATATATATATATATATATATATATATATATATATGAATGAAGCATCTCTCTCTCCTGCTATCAACCTCTCCTTATTTCGCAGGGAAATGGGGTGTTGAAAGTTTTTTTTAAAAATAAAATGATGCTCATGTAAATTACAGCTGTGCTGAACACAGCGAAAGCTCAGAATAAACACTCCTATTCAAAATGACACAAAAATAGAATACAACTTAGTCAAGAAAAATCTAACAAAAAATAGCAAAAACACTTATTGAATGCACTTGGGACAATGAAAATTACAGCAAATTTCTGTACTCTTTTACTCCTAGGTAACAGAAAAACATAAGGATGCTGAAAAAATTAAATACACAACTACATCTTCCTTTTCTGCTATGAAAGATGTGTAAAACAAAGGTTGCTTCCCAAATATATATATATAGAGAAAGAGAGTGTAGCAGCAAAATTATCCAAATCATGTAACAGCAAAATTGTCCAGATGTTAGATTAAAACCATTGTATCTTAGAAATGATTAAAAATATCTTGCTGGAATTCTCCAATGGTTTTATAACACTATATGATTCTACTCTGAACAATAAGAATCTATTTAGCTCCAAGTTGAAATGATGATCCCTCTTGCTGTTGTGACCACCCTATCCAGTTTTCCTCTCTACTGTTTCCTCTATTTTAAACTTATTCACCATTCTCTTGATGGCTCTTGAATTGACTTTCAAGATGGAATCCAGAGTATGAATGTTTGTATCATTATTGAA
The DNA here is from genome assembly GCA_903632075.3 of Acanthosepion pharaonis. NCBI lineage: Eukaryota > Metazoa > Mollusca > Cephalopoda > Sepiida > Sepiidae > Acanthosepion > Acanthosepion pharaonis. The sequence continues at coordinate 178,021 of CAHIKZ030004832.1, forward strand.
GGCCTGAAGGATCTTTTTCCTCTCACCATTGCTCATTTGGGGAGACATAGTGGGGCTGACACAAAACGATTTTAACCTGTTCTCTTTCTAGCTGAATAACTCAAAGGGTTTTTCAGTGATTCTTACAGTAAATTGCGTCAAGATTGCTAAATGTCTTATTACAAAAAACTAGAAAAAACAAACCCAATTAGTTTAGTGTTTTTTAGATATTAAACATTTTGTGGGATAGATGATGCTGTTAGATGATTTGGACAATTTTGCTGTTACAACCATTGTGTGTGTGTATATTTATAAGATTATTAGTATTTATATATATATATATATATATATATATATATATATATATATAAACACTCTACAGCCCTAAACTCTACAGCAACTAAACTAAAACTATCAGACCTCTTCAGTAATATAACATGTAACGAAAGACATGATTTAACCTGGAATTCAAAATGAGCGCAAACATGTCTTGCCTGCAAAGTAACGACAAAAAAGAAATATGGCTGCTATTGAAGACACAATTTATGTGCACCTATCTCATCCAAGATGAGACGATATTTGCATACATGCAAATTTTGGCCCTCTTGGAATAGCATAAAAAGCAGGGTGCCATCAGCACGAAACAGAAAAAGTAATTCGGCGGACTGCGTGTGTTAGAGTTGGATGTACGGATTGACAGACAAAGAGGAAGTTTAAGTAGTGTGGGGAAAATTGTGAAAATGGCTTACCTCGGAAACGCGTTCGAATCTGCGCAGTATGCAAACTCTGGTCCTTCCAACGGCAAAAGAAACCAAAATGGCGGTGCCCATATTTTATGCCGGGCGGTCCTGGTTAACGCGGAATCTCGTTGTCTCGTCATTCGCATGCAAATCATGGTGGGTCCATGCTGTATAAAGCAGGCTCGTTTTTGCTGTTTTGAATCAGAGAGCTTTCGGCTCGTGAGAAGGTTGGACATGCGACACTGGTTTTCTTTGTTCCTACCTGCTATCATCAGTTGAGTTGTTGCGTTACCTACCACAAGTAGGCACGGCTGAGTTGGTGTCTGTTTCACAACTGCCCAGTGTAACGGCCAAGAAAGGGAGAAACACAATCCATTTCCTTGAGGCAACCAAAGAAGAAGAAAAAGAGCTGGCCTGCAGGTACTCGTCACACTGCACTTTTTGACCCCTCCTCATCATCATTTATTTTTTTTACTACATAACACATGCAGATTAAAGTGCCACTTCATTTTCTGTTTCTGGTCTCATTGCGAAAGGATACAGGCATATCCAAAAATTCCAATTTTTCAGTGTGTTTCTTATCATGGCTCCATTGTCAAAAGGTGTAGTAATCTATATAATAAATGTGAATGTCAGTGTGTCACTGTGTCACACCTTTTCAACATTACTCTTAGATACCATAGCTCAGCATATCATACCATTTTGGAATCAAACTGACTCAGTGAGCAAATTAAAAAAAATTCCAGGCCAAATCCAGACCCACAATCTTGAAATTTTGAATTCCCACATTTTCATTACTGCGATTGTTTTCCGATTCTACCACCTTGGCTTCTACTGATAAAAACAATTAAAGGGACACAACTCAAATGAATATAATTACTGTTCTCAAATTATAGTATTTCAAAATAAAATTGTCCATGTTTTCAACTTTACTCCTAGATGCTGTAGCCCAACATATCCTACCATTTTGGAATCAGACCAACTCTATGAGCAAATTAAAGACATTCTGGATCAGATCCGGATATGCAATCCTGAAATTTTGGATTCCCAAATTATGTGGTTTTTTTGGGGGGGGGGTAATGTCATTTTCTACGACAAATCTTTTTGTACAATAACAATTTTTATAACTTAGAAATAAATTTGGGAACAATCAAAATTAATGGCAAAATCCAGCAAAAGTCATCCATGATATAAAAATAATTGTTTGTACAGAAAGTAAGAACCTACGTGCATCAAAGTGTCTTTAAATTACGTGGCAGAAGAAGAATTATCATTGAACTTTTAAAAGGTAAGCTTCAATATTAATGCAGTACTTAAATGCAGCAATCAGTTTTAAGTTCTTCTGTAGTTTATAGCTTATCGCATTTACTCCTCCCTAGCTATTGTGATGAAGGCCTAATCAAGAGCTCTCCAATATGGCAGCTTTTAAACTAGTATAATATAAATATTATTAGTCTTATGAGTAATATTATTATTTTTGGATTTTTTTATCTCTCAGATTTCATTCACTGGCCTGTTATATCTATCTATCTATCTATCTATCTGTATATATATATATATATATATATATATATATATATATATATATATATAGTACAGGTGATAGATCTGTTGGTATATAATCCATGTGGATCCTAGTAATATCATATATTAAAACTAATCCACAGAGAGCTCAATGTCTTGACCTGAGAATAGCTGGCACATAGCAGTGCTAATTTGAAATAGACTATATTCACATGAGATAATTTTGGATTTCTCTGCTGTATATTTTATATATATATATACACACACAGAAAAAGCAACAGACAGAGAGTGTGGAAGTTTTGTTCATAATTTAAATAACTTTTTTTTAATCCCACAGTTTTTCTATGTTATGGCCTGAAATTTCACAGAAATTGTCCAATATGTTTTGAATCATTTCAGCTTTCATATTGTGAGCCATTGTCAAAAGGTTTATCTGGATGAATAGCTATTCATCTTGTGTTTTTTTTGCTAGTTTTCAGATATATCAACTATCAGCTTGGTGTATTGTCTGTTTTTTTCAAATATCATGTTTTCATATGCCAAAATGAAGTGTATATTTATTTTAGTTTTTAACTAGACTGAATAGATTCCAGAATGGAATTCAATGCTATTAATGTTAGGTTGTTTCTTAAAGGCTATATTTCATAGTATTATTGTATATTTTGAATTTACTGTCACATTTTGTCAATGTGTTGGTTTGTCATATGCAATTTATTGCAGCTATAATCAAATTGATGACAAGTTAATCTACAAGATAATATAATGAACATGTAACCAATGTATGAGTTTTTATTATTAAAGACAGTTTTTATTATTAAAGACAGTTTCCAAGTTGTTGGACAATGTCAAATAATGAATTCATAAGCGGCATTCGTTTGTTGAAGTTTTGATTTTGTCTTACCTTTTTATTTTAAGTAATTTTAATTTGTTTTCGTTGAGGTGATAATCTCATATGAAAGGACCTCAGCATGGAGTAACTGTTAGTGAGGATAACATCTTAAAAGCACTCAGAAACCTCAGTCTGAGTTCTCTGGCTGCCATCTTTACCCCACTTTTTATAATAATATAAAAAAAGCAGAGATTGAAATAGCAATGACAGCATATGTCTAGAAAATGCAAACAATTGAAAGAAAAGAAGAAAAAGAGAAAAGAGAGCAATATTTTATATATATATATATATTTATTTTATATATATATATTTTACATATATATCTGGAAATTAAAAACATCCCTAGCACACACTGATACATACACAGAACACACACACTCAATTAAGCTGAAAATCGAATCATCCTTGATAATGGCTAAAGGTATAGTCGAAAGCACTCGTAAATATAAAACATTCAGACAGTTCTTACACACCCTTTGTCCAGAAAAGAAAGCTCTTGTCAGAACACAAGAAAAATTAAATAAAAAGCTTAACCGTAGTACCTTGTCTGTCGTTTTTAATGAAACATGCATAAAGAAAGGATTGCTGCCTAAATATACAAATATATATATATATATATATATATATGATGCAGAAATTTGCACATGGATTGCCACAGCTATGACAGCACTGGCCAAACTAACAAGAATATGGTGGAGCAAAATCATCTTTTAAACAAAGTACAGACTGTACAAATCACTGGTTGTCATCATTCTCCTATATGGATGTGAAACATGAATGCTGTTGGCAGAAACAGAGAGAAAGGATGAAAGCGTTTGAGAACAAATGCATAAGAAAACTCCTTGGCATTTTCTATTAGGAACAAAAAAGCAATGAGTTTGTGTGGAAAGGGGTTGAAAGTTTTGTGTGACACCAGGAACCTCTTCTCGCCACTGTCAAATGGAGAAAAATGGCATGCTTTGGACACATTACAAGGCACGACAGCCTATGCAAGAACATCATGCAAGGCACCATTGAAGGTGGACGTAGGGGAAAATGCTAATGCAGAAACTGGTTGGACAATGTCAAATAATGGACAGGTGTCACTGTGCCAGAATTTCTGATGGCTGCTGTTGATAGATCGTTGTGGAAAACTGTTAGTATGGCTTCTGCATTCAGATCTGCCCTACAATTACAGAAGTCAAGGGAATAATAATAATAATGATGATGATGATAATTAGAGATAAGGATAAGCAGCACCAAAAAGACTTTGCCTAAGGTTACACATGGGCAAAAAGAGTTCTCAGTGCCATGAAAAGTGGCAAAGCTTTAACATATTTTAAATCAAATTCCAGGTGGGCAGTGACTGACCATGATGGCTAGTTCCATGCACTTTCAGGTAATCATGAGGTAATTGGTGATGATTGCTTAAATGTGCATGAAACTTGCAGTCATGTTCGGTCACTGTCCACCTGGAATTTGACTTAATATACACACACAGGCATATATGACACAATATGAAAGTGGACACTGAGGTCAACATCAAATCAGAACAGTGTGTTTCATGCTTAAATGCAATCTTCAATGGCCTGAAGATTGTGTTCAAACATGAAACAGATTGTCACCACTTGGTGTTGACCTCAGTGTCCACTTTCATATATATATATATATATATACACACACACACACACATATATATATATGTGTGTGTGTGTGTGTGTGCACATGCATGTATTTCATTCACACAAAATTATATTCTCTCACTCACTTTCTCTCTCTCTCTCTCTCTATATATATATTGCAGCCATACAGGCATATAAACAAATGTGTATGTTCAACTAAAATGATTAGTTAATTCAACAAGATACATACAGACATATATATATATATATATATATATATATATATATATATATATATATATATATATATATACATGCTTAGTTGAATGGATATGTTAGCTCTATCACTGATATTGACCACTTTCCAATAAGCACTGCACATATATAAAATATATATAGAAATTATATATATATATATATATATATATAAACATAATAATAAAATTCATTTCCTTGTTATATTGATAGATACCAATAATAACACATTTACTACTACCCTAGCATAAATGTGTGTACTCTTAATTATAAGAGCAAATGTTCTAATTACTACAAACTAGCACTCATGCAAATGTGTTGGGCAGGTTTATTGTAACAAAATGGACCAACCTAACTGGTGTATTAGGTGCTCTCCTATAAATGATGTAGAATTAGCTGGCTTGCTTTTCCAAGAGGACACCAGAAAGCAGCCATGTTAGCAGGTAAGTCAACCTTCTATTAATAATTCCAACCATTAACTAAGTTACCTCCCTTACATTAAAATTATGAAATTAACATTATGTTCACAAGCATATTCACAATTGTGATAATTTAACTACAAAGATTTTCTCTTACAAAATAAAATTTTTAGAATCAGCCTTTGTGACTTTGCTCATGACCTGAATTATTTTGGACAAACACAATTATTCGTCAAAACAATGAAAATGATATTAGAAAATATTGAAAGTACTCTGGGAAAAATAAAAATGAATAAATATAACCACAGTAGCTTTCATGCTGTCCTTAATCATGAAACAAAGAAAACTTATATGTGATTACAAAAGGATTTTATTGAAAATAAGTAAACACAACATGTCTACATTGTTTAATCAGACATGTTTAAAAGAATGAATATATACACACATATATATATATATATATATATATATATATATATATATATATATATACACACACATGTGTGTGTGGGTGTGTGTGCCTATGAAATTTTTTTAAGTGAAAGATTTTATAAATTTCAACTGGCAAAAGTACAGTATGAATCCAAAATATTTCCTCAATCCGCCCGATGAATTTTTTTCGTTGGGGTTTTTGACAAATATTGGATCGTTTCTTGGCCTCTGGCTGAGATTCGATCAAGGCTTCGACTAGCTTGGACTGGCTCCAGCCGGACTTGCTAGGACAAGTCATGACCAGCTTTGACTAGGCTCTGACCAGCTTGGACAAGCTATGACCAGTTTTGGACCAGTGGCCCTTGAGTGGAAACACTCGGGTCTCCCATGTTAAACGACCTTGTGTCACATCTTGACCCCATGGGAGTTAAGTAAATACCATCCAAAATATTTCCTTATAAGGAAACAGCTAATATTACCATTACCAATGAATGTGGTAACATTCTTTTCACATTAATGTCTTTGAGAATACAATGAGTCTATTTTCTCCTGAAGTTAGTCCTTTGCCAAAATGTTTCTCTGCTAATAGTTGACAAAGAAGACAATCATTTGAATGATTAGAAGGGTAAGTCCTTTTCCAATATCAACTTGATACATCTCTAATCAGTTGCAGCAGGAAGCTGCTACACTCATAGTCAACCTCAACAAAGTTCAATCAATCAAGTTTCTGTTGGCATCTTTTCTTTCATGCACAGCAAATACATGCAAGAATCTCATGTTATTTATTATTGCCTTTAAAAAGAGAAGAAACTGAATCCTCCCCCAATATGTCTAGAAAAACAGGTTCCTATTTCCCAGCTTGATATCTCCACAGAGATAGCATATTGTAAGAGGCCTCAGACTTTACCATTTTTATCCTCTTGCTTCTGGTACCAATATAAAACTGGTTGCATGCAACATCCTTAATGCCAAGTTGTCTTTTTCCACGAGAAAGCTGCCTGGCCTCTATTCTTATCAATATATGTGTTTGTATATATATATATATATATATATAAACACACACATATATATGTATATATATATATATATATATATATATATATGTAAACACACAGTGTTTGTGTGTGTGTGTGTATATATATATATATGCATATTGTGCATATATGGATTCATGTATGTATGTGTGTGTATATATATATATATATATATATATGAATTCATGTGTGTATGTATGCATATGTGTGTGCATATATATAGTAAAAGGCATGCCTTCATATTTAACCTTGTGCCTTTGATGTCTATAATACTTTCAACATTCTTTTTCTCCTGTATTGACATGATTCTGGCAAGTTAGCTTTTTTGACAGTATATATATATATATATTTGCCATCCAGTGTATATATGTATGTATATCATTGCCATTCAAAACTTTTGACAACATTGGAATAAAAGCAGTGGTTTGTCAAAGACAACATTGATTCCTCAGTGAACAGCACGACAGAAAGCAGGAACTTTTTTTCAGTAATTCATAAAAGCATGTGTTATCATCCAAGTCATAAATTATTAACTCTGTCTGATAATGGTTTCTGGAGTTATATACATATTTCCTGCATTATAGAACACAAATAGTCTAATATAAATAAGAGAATGACATGTTTTGCATCAAACCTATGAGCCTCTCCACCCCAAACCACACTAATAGCTTGGTAGTGAAATTTAGGATTTCTTGGTTTTCTTTGAATTGATTTTGATAAAAATTTTCCCAGTTGGTTTACACAATATGGCAACATCATTTTTAGCTTTAAATTATTCTATGGAACATCCTTCATTTTTTAAAACCCAACTGGAATTGAAACAAAGCTCTCTGATTTCTCAGTCTGAACTATTATTCACACTATTTACATTATTTGAATTATTGTCCTCATTTTTGTCACCATATTTATTACAATGTTTCAGCCGTTGTACCCTCCGCCCTTCTTCAGGTGGTTGGAATGTCGAACTGAACCCTTTATTTCCCTGGGGTAGACTGTTCTATTTCCATGTTCCATTTTTAATGGATGTCAGTTATCAGTTATCTCCTGTTAATTCCCCTCTCCAAGTTCTCCACGCATTTAGGACACGTTGCACAGTGGATACAGACATTGGTTTGATCCAGTAACAAGACCCAAAGAGTGTGAGTTCAATACCCGGTTAAGGCAGATGAGAACTTGGGGAGGGGAATTAACAGGCGATAACTGATAACTGACTTCCATTAAATATGGAATGTGGAACTAGAACAGTCTAACCCAGTGAGTGAAATAAACGGTTCAGTTCGACATTCTAACCACCTGAAGAAGGCCGGAGTGTACAATGGCCGAAACATAATAAATATGGCAACAAAGATGAGGACAATAGTCCGAATAATGTAAATAGTGTACATAATACCTCACCTCAGAAATATAGACAGATACTGAACTATTATTCATTACCCCACCCACACATCCATGTTTACAACTCTTAGTATACCCCCATTCTGGTACTGACAAGGATTGATGTTGCTTAACTTTTATAATCTTCAGAGAACTGACATTCTTAGTAATGATAGTGTGGTAGTTGGAACAAGCTCCTACTCTCTATAAAATGCTCTCAAATAACTTGTGACACCTAAGTGCAGCTCCAAGCCAGAGAAGAGGCAAAGGCTGAAAACTAGCACCTTATAACCAGTTGCTTCTGGTAGATGGAGCTCAACAGTCCAGGATGGCAGACCATCTAGGGGAAGGAAAAGCCTGATTTTTAAATCTCTGCTGCTTTGCCCCCATATTTAAACATGCAAAAGGTAATGCAAGAGTTGCTGAGAGAAGGCATTGTTCACCCACCGCAAAAAGAATTGTTTGTAGCCGCAAGTAGGATTATCGAGTATGAGGAAAACACAATAGACAAGCCAGGATATTGGAAGAGTGATATGATTTGCATAGGCGTATGCAAATTTAATGCAAACACTGGGATGGAGTATTTTACAAGGGAATAAAAAATGAACAAGATTGACACCGGGAGTTCAGGAGAAAGGCATTCTTAACAATTTTTTTCTAAGGACAGCCAAAGAAAGCAAGAAATTGAGATGAGTGAATGTGTTTCTTTCCTTTTGTCTTGTACTTCACTTTCTTTTTACATTCCTGCCTAGAAGGTTTTTAATTTGCTCAAGGAGTCAACCTGATCCCCAAATGGTATGATATATGATATGTTTGGCTACGGCCTCTAAAAGTAAAAGTTGAAAAAGTGTGACACACTGATGCACTGATATTCGCATTTATCATATATATATATAATGTGATGCACATGTCTATGTATGTATGTATGTGTGTATTCATATATATATATATATATATATATATATATATATATATATATATATATATATATATAAAATTACAATTAATGTGATCCAAACAATTTACCTCATGCAGATGATCATTTCATCCATGGGAAAGTAGGTTTTTCCTGGAATTACCTTTTTAGTAAATGCATTTGCATGGGAAACACTACTTTCCTATGGACAAAATGATCATCTGTATGGGGTAAATTGTTTGGATCTCATTAATTGTAATTCACTTATTTGCCCTATAATAAAAATTATATTTAGCTTTTGTTGTGGATCAGTTTTAATATTTTATATTAATAGGATCTACTTGGATTACTTACCCATGGATTTTTTACCTATATATATATATATATATATATATATATATATATATATAATGTCTCTGTGTATGTTTGTGTAGATATATATATATATATATATATATATATATATATATATAATGTCTCTGTGGATGTTTGTGTATATATATATATATATATATATATATATATATATATATATATATATATAGATATGGATATATATATATATATATATATATATATATATATATATATATATATATATAATCTCTCTGTGTATGTTTGTGTAGATATATATATATATATATATATCTCTCTGTGTATGTCTGTAGATATATATATATATATATATATATATATATAATGTCTCTGTGTATGTTTGTGTGGAGATATATATATATATATATATATATATAAAATATGCAATAAAAAACTTTGATGACTAATATTTAGATCTTACCAATGTCTTTTTTATATTCTTTTGTTATATTTTTTAGCAAACAATACTTTTCTTATAGTTGCTTCTATTTTTAACTGTTGTCAATTCCCCATAAATTCCTATTTTTACCCCTGAACTTTATTTCTCTCTTGATTTATACCAGAGAAATCATTGGTTCCTGCTTTTTTTCTAGTCTTTGGGAATTCCCACTGAACTGTTCATTCTCAGCTTACAATCCCATAAAAGCAGCTATGATGCACTCCCACCCAACCCTATCCCTGAACTTATTAGCATAAAAAAACAAACATATATTTCTGCACAATGAAAAGCAATCATAGCACTTGAGAAGCAGATAATGCCGAAACTCACAAACTGAATACAAATTGCATCAACCAAATATCAAGTCTGTGAAAAATTATATTATGTATTCTTTCTTTTAATCTATTCTCATGAGCATTCAAATTCCCTCAGACTTTGAGATTAGATCTTGTCATTATTCCATGATCACTTAGTTCTCTAGGCTTTTCCATACTGTCATCAAAGATTGTCTTTTTTCTGTGTGCTGTGTCTCTTCAAGACATGGCCAATCATAGCTCCCCACAATTTCCTGTCCTTTGTAGCTCTTAATAAATTGTTGTTTTTGCTATCTCTCTTCATCCATTTCAGACGACCATTTACACAAGCATTTTAGGCAGGTTGTTCCATTACCACTGTACAGAAATTGTATTGTTTTACTTCCTCTTTGTTTGTCCTTTTTTTAGTTTAGATACTTTTTAGATTGGTCACCATTTTGGCCACTTCTGGTTAGATCTTAGTATATCTGTTGTAGCATACTTTCAGACGATAATGGGTATGCCCCATCCTGATAAATACAGTAGTGAATTCTGTACATGGTCTAGAGTTAAAGATTAATTGTGGAATTCACTTGATTACTTATTCTACATGCTGCTGGTGAATCTTATATGTGTTGTTCTTGTCCTAAGTATTATCGTTTGATTATTCTATTCAGTAACCTTCCCTAGGTTACAACAATATCACAGCCAACCCCTCACAATAAAAGCATGACTCCAAGTACATGGTCAGCACCTTTATCCTCCTGATATCTCCCACCAAAGTTATATATCACTGGTTTGTAATTTTTAATTTCTTTTCTCTATACATTCGTCTACTTTATTTTCATGCTATTATTTGAACATTTGTTTAAAGTAGCCATATTTGTATCTCTCTGTCTAGAACCCTTTCAACACATGACCACTGTCCACTTACTTTCCTGAAACTGCTACTAGGAGATGCTCTCTGGACTATAAATAGTCAGCTATATTTTTTCTCACTCTTTACTTTTCTGCTTACATGCCAACATGTATGTCTCTCATGGGAAACACAGGAATACACCAACACATGCACATATAAACACACTTTCACTTGCTTCACATCCTTTGAACTTAAAATGTTTTCACATTCTTTTTTACACACATAATTATCTTTGTTACTTGTATACCTTTCTTGTTAATACATTATTATTTGTTTATACATATATTGGTTCTTGTTGTTTCTTGGTATTTTATCATGGCAGATGCACATGCAAGTCCTCCGTTCTTTGTTGTGGGTATTCCAGGAGACATGTTTTTCCCAACTCAAACATACAACGTACACTATTGCTCTCAACAACTGTTACAAAATGTAACCGTCTTCTAACTTACTTTTCTGGGAACTCACTTCTCATAGCAAACTTTATGCATATTCATATAAATGAAGAATTCACTAACTACTTTTTCTTAGACAAATGGCTAATTTTGTTATGTCTTGTTACACTTGTTTGTTTGTATTTTCAGACTAACTAGTCTTATTTATATATATATATATATATATATATCCTTTTCCAGTTTTACCTTTTTGATTCTTAATAAACCTGTTGATGTATGGAATGTCGTTGTCTTCAGAGTTTTAATCACCTTAAGGCATTTACCTGGCTGTGTTTGAGATTACACATGCATACGACACAGAAACCTACTCTCAGAGGTAGAACATATGTCATTCATTGCTTTTGTCTGTCTCTATTGCTTTCAGTATGTTCTGTGAGTGTTAAATTCTCTGAACCCTCTTTCCTTATTATCTGCCCAGAAATTTCCACTATCTCTTTTTAATGCTACATGTAAGTTTCCATTTGTTTCCATTTTCTGTAGAACTTTCTCCTTCACATGGTATTTTCAGAATCCTTCTATAGAATCACATTTCTCTTGCCTCTTAGTCTCTTCTTCACCTGTGATGATATTGTCCAGCATCCACTGTCATACAGGAAGACTGATGTTACATAACAGTTCAACACTCTCCACCAGTCAGCATCTCCAGCCACACTATGTTTATTTGTGTAATGACAAACATAATAGCAGCATCAGCTTTAAATAAAACTTATTAGCAGCATTTTTTTTATATAAAATCATGTGAACCCTAAAATAACTCTCTCATATCCGGGTTTTCCTCTTTTGAACTGGTGACATGAACTTTCCATGCTGAAGCTAAAAGTGCTGTGAACACTTCACACTAAAACACAATAACACAGCAAGTTCCACTCAAATATATTCATGAAAATTTCTATTGTGTAAGCCATTTACTTTTAACAAAAGAAACTCTTGTTTTAACATTTTTGCTAATTTGTCTAATAAATGTTACTTTGGATTGTAAATCACTTGCTCTGTTATTTTGTGCATGTACTCTTTTTTCACCACCATTATTTCATGTACTATAAAATGTTCTCGTAAGAAACCTTACATATTTAATTATTAAAGTAGCCAGTCACTAAAATTGTGATCTGAGGAGATTCCAGTGTAGAGTTGGTTAGAACATCCATCACACTGATCCAGTCGGCTCATAAGAAACTTGCATTATAACATAATGATAAATGCATGTTCACTCACTTGCAAGTTTCAACATTAACCCTTCCAAATTTGGTGGTCTTGTGATTTTTCTAACTACAGCAGTTTGATCAGATCTCATACAGAGGTAACGGTGGGTAGTAGCTATGGTAAGTTGGGTGTTGATGTATTATTTCCCCCATTATTATTACATGTTGACTGTGATGAGGGTTGATGTTAATGACAGAAATTAAAATGTATAAAACGTACCGCAATAACAAGTTGAGACACATGTTGACATAAATAGCAAGAATTTGTATTTTCTATTTGTGATGTGAATTACAGAATAATAGTCAGGTGTGTGTAAAAATGTTCTCAGTGTCTTTTTTGTTTAAAAGTCAGTGCTTACTTGGTTTGGTTCTGAGAATTTTGTTTGTGAGTAAGCGTTTAAAATCATCTGTTTTTGATCCTCCCAGAGTGCTGGCAGACGTGTTTCTGTACTGTTACTTGTCTACTGCTACTGCTCCCTCCACATCATGGGAAGGTCATTTTCATAATGATGAATGTTAGGAGGATGAAATATCCTTCTTTCCTATCATCACTGATGACAAGGTTATTTTTAGAATGATGAAATATCATTCTGGAGCATAACACAGTAAACCTTTGCTAGTTCACTGGAAGAGTGCTTTGCTTAATTCAGGGAACTATGATGTAAACCATTTCCAAAGTTAGTCTTTAATCTTCTTCAGCTTTCTGTAATTAGAAATTCTTAAATTGAAAATCTTCCCTTGTTGGGTCCTGTAAATGGTAAGTTTATTTTACAAGGGAGGTCAAGGAAGTGGATTGGGGATTTCCTTGTTTCAACTGCTCAAGAGCCCAAATTAAATAGTTTATATTAGAGATCCCTTAAGGTGGTTAGAGCCACAGATAACTTATTAAGGATCTGCATATCGCAATCAATCACATTTCATATTCTTCCAAATTTGGCTTAGACAATTCCCTGTTCAGTCTCAGCATAGCTACTACGTAATTTCATTAGTTTTGTTCCAAATCACTTACAGCAAGCCCAACCTTATTACTATATCAGTTAATCCCCTTCATGGGATTGTCAGCATTGTCCATATTAAATAACACATTCATAATAGTCTTCCATCAATGTTTTTCATTAAATGCATTATTATTTGATGGGTAAAAATTTAATTATTAACAAACAGTAATTAATTACACATCTATATAATAAATGCCACTATCAATGTTTCACACTCTTTCAATTAAAGGGGCACAACTCTCAATAGTTCATTTTCTTCTTAAATATAATAAATGTCAATGTGTCACAATTTTTCAGTTAAAGGGACACAACTCTCTAACCTTCAATAGCTCATGATAGACAAAATTTTGATTACTGCGATTGTTTTCGGTGATTTTTTTACGTGATTTTTTGCAACAAATTTTTTTGTATGATAATTTTTATAACTTGGAAATAAACTTGAGAATAATTAAAATAAATTGCAAAATCCAGTGAAAGTCATCCATGAAATAAAAATAATTATTTGTATGGAAAGTAAGGATCTATGCACATCAAATTGTCTTTTAATTAAGTGGTGGCAGAAAAATTATCATTGAACGTTCAAAAAGTAAGCTTAAATATTAATGCAATACTTAAATGCAGTGATTAATTTTGAGTTCTTCT
>CAHIKZ030004832.1:197500-285000 GCA_903632075.3 Acanthosepion pharaonis
AGAACATGGTTAATCATGGCCCTTCACAACTTCCTTTGTGGCTCTCAATAAGTTTTGTCTTTTCACCATCCCTCCTATTCTCTGTTTTTCCATCCATCTACAAAAGCTTGTTGGGGTTTCTTCTGTCCATATGGTTTCTAATATGTCCTCTGAGTATCAAATTCTCTAAGTCTTTTCTCATTATCTCCTCGAAATTTCAGTTATCCCTTTCTGATTTTAAATAGGTCTCCATTTTTTTTTGCCTTTTCATTGAATCTTCCTCATTATTCATATATTCAGTCCCTGCTATTCTCAGCATCCTTCCAGAGTGCCTCATTTCCGTTGCCTCAACCTGTGCGTAGATTGTCCAGCATTCATAGCCAAAAAGAGAATTGATATTTTAGCAGTTTTTTTTTCTTTGTTTCTATCAAATTTTTACTTTTTCTTAATAATTTGTATAAATTTTTTACATTATTCAAACTATTGTCCTCATCTTTGTTGCCATATTCATTACAACGTTTTAGCCGTTGTATGCTCTGGCCTTCTTCAGGGGGTTGGAATGTCAAACTGAACCCTTTATTTCCCTCACTGGGGTAGACTGTTCTAGTTCCACGTGTCATGTTTAATGGATGTCAGTTATCAGTTATCTTCTGTTAATTTCCCTCTGAAAGTTCTCCGCTGCCTTAATTGAGTATTGAACTCACACTCTTTGGGTCCTGTCACTGGATCTAACTAACGCCTTTATCCACTGTGCCATGTGTCCTTGAGGAAATATAGACAGATTTTTGAAAGGAATCTTTCATTATTCCATTGCACTTTGCAAAGTATTAACTTGAGAACTCATGTCATGACCTTAAATAGCCTTGTCAGATCCAGACTCTAATATACACTGTGTCCAATTCATTCAGAAATATAAAAAATTTATGTGTATACAACT
This sequence comes from Acanthosepion pharaonis, assembly GCA_903632075.3. Taxonomy (NCBI): domain Eukaryota; kingdom Metazoa; phylum Mollusca; class Cephalopoda; order Sepiida; family Sepiidae; genus Acanthosepion; species Acanthosepion pharaonis. Next base: position 198,417 of record CAHIKZ030004832.1, read on the forward strand.
GTTTTCTCAGATTAATGATTAAAAATGTTTTGTATCCATAAAGAAGATTACAAATGGACAAAGGTGGTACTCAAGTGAAACAAACAGCAACACGGGCATAGATAAAAGAAAGAGAGGTTTATTGTAAAAGAGAATACATTACTAAAAGACATGAATCAGTTAACAGGCTAGTAATTCCCAAAGCAAGTTCACCAGGTATATCCTGTGCACACTATATATATCTACTGATATAGTCAGTCCACAATATACGATAGGAAGAGTGGGACATTTCATTACGACAGGAAGCATCTTCTCAGCAGTCTGTTCCTCAAAGCAGCAATTCTTGGGATGTAGCTGTCTGAATGTAAATTCCTTCTTACCAACAGAATAGATGATTTGCCCGTGTCTACATGGCAGGGTGGGTCTTAGCTGTGAAGGTCTAAACTGATGCAACTGAGGAATATAGCTCATCTGAATATTTTCCATGGAAAATAATAATAATAATAATAGAGTAGGAAGAAGCTTGTGGCACTTCATCTGTGGGAAAGGGTTTTCAAGATGTAAAATAATTCATTACCCACAAGGCTGCATAGATGCTTTTTCATGTATGATGGAGCTTTAGCACACATTTATATGGAATTTTGACCTTGTTTTGGCATGAGGAACCTAACCCAAACATTGTAAAAGTATTTTTGATACTCCCTGTGTCTGTGTAATATCTATATATATATATATATATATATATATATATATATATATATATATATATATAGAGAGAGAGAGTAGTCAATCTATTTTCTGTGTCCATGATAGGTTATAAATGTAGTGAAAGTGCTCTTCTTTTTATCAGGAGCTAAATATAGTAAAATATAGTTTTATGGTATGCTATGTTCATGGATTAAAGTGCTCAATATCAGGAACAAAGCATATAGAAATATAAATTGGGCACTGAAGCCAGCATCCAGCTGTGACGGTCTGTTTCATGCTTATACGCAATTGTCAGGTCATTGACTTCAAAGTCCACTTGTATATTTACATATGCTCTATCCCTGATATTGAGCACTTTAACCCCAAAATATAGCATACAATAAAACTATATTTCATCATATATATACATATATATGATGAAATATACATACACACACACACACACACACACACACACATATATATATATATATATATATATATATATATATATATATATATATTATTTTGTATTTGGACAGCAATCCTTCTTTTATACAAGTTTCATTAAATGTGACTGACAAGGTACTGTGATTAAGCTTTAAGTTATATATATATAACTAAATTTGGCATTAAATGACCTACAGTGGTTGATATGTTATAAAAGCCAACCAACCAAAATCAATAGCATTCATACAATCTTTCTTCTAAAATGAGTTTTTCAGGAAAATAGACTTCACAAGTTCACTGTTATTATTCTTTCTAGTATTGAAGTCTGTTTCGTTCTTAATCTTTCTATAAGACTGTATAGAAAGTCAACATCTTGATTATATAATTATTTTCTCTTTTAGTTACATCTGCTACTCATTACAATTTGTATTTGTTCTTGTTGTTGTCAAATGATATTGTCTTTTGTTGAAGATCTTTGTGATCCTGTCATGCCAATCTGTAGTATTTGATGAAAAATAGTCTTATCTAAGACAGGGAGGATCTATTCACTAGAAGACATTTTTAATCATTAATCCATGAAAATGGTTATACTCTGGGGGGTGGGGGGAATAAATATTCGTACACATAAAATTTTTTATTTTTTTCTATACGTATTTAGTTATTATGCATCTGTGTACAGTTAATTATAAGAAAATTATGTTTAGTCATTCGTTGGAAATACAATAAATTAGAAATTTTTATGTGTACAAATATTTTTTTCCACTCCCCACTGTATATAGACATTTCTGAACAACTTGTATGTCATGCATGACATCCATATGAAAGTCTAAATCTGACAAAGCTATTTAAGGATATGAGTTTTCAGGCTTATATTTAGGTTTTATAACATCTTACAGAATCTTTTGTAGCATCTTCTAATTACATTTTCTGCTCATTTTACTTGTTGCAGTTGTTAAAAGTTATCAAGGAATGTGGCTTTTTATATTTCATAAAGCTCTTTGTGATTCTGTAGTGCCAACCTATAATGTCTGTAAGACTTACTTGCAAAGTAGCGTTCTTTCAGACATGGTTGAATTCTATTTTATCATTTACACTATTTACATTGTTCAGACTGTTCTCATATTTATTATCATATTCACGAAATTCTGTCCATTGTACACTCCGGCCTTCATCACGTGATATTTGTTGGAATTTCAAACCAAACCCTTTATTTAGTCCATGGATTTTAGATTGTTCTAATTCCACGTGCCATGCCTTTGGATAACTCAGTGTTTAGTTAATTTCCCTCGATAACTAATTTTGTTCTCTCTACTGTGGTCAGGGATTGAACTCTCAACTCTTTGGATCAAGTCACTTGTGCCATGATATCCTTAGCATCCTTCTGTAGAACCACATCTTTGTCGCCTCAGGTCTCTTCTTCATCTTTGAGGAAATCATCCAACATTGATTGCTGTAAAGAAGGACAGATGTCACGTAATAGTTCAGTATTCTTTTCTCTTTTTTTGGGACATTAGTGAATGAATTTTGGGGATTTATAAACCTAATGTCTCATTGAGGTTTTCTCTAGCCATCTGCATTACTGGTTCCCATATTGTATTGATCAAATATCACCTGAAGAAAGCCAGAGAGTGTAACAGGCGAAACGTGAATATGGCAATAATCAAGATTCTTGACAAATCCAAAGAAGGATTTGCAATGTAATTCATCCTGACTTAGCATCTCGACTTCAGTCACTATATCACAGACATGATATGACTCTTTTTTTTTTCCTTTTTTTTTTCTTTTTTTTTTCTTTTTTTTTTCCTTCTTTTTTTAAGCGTTTCACCCCAAGCAAGGCGGGAAGCCACTAGGATGCAAGGGGTTACAGAAGATTTAGAGCAAGATCAGATAGGAGTGATAGAGGAAAGGATGAGGAGAAGGATAGTGGATAGATCAAGGCAACTGGAGATGTCAATTAACATTACATTTGAATAGTTGGAGATTATAGCTCTCAGGGAAAGTGGAATAGGGAAGGAAGTTTCACAGGCGAGAGGTGTGAGATATGAAGCTATTGGAGTAGAAGAGACGGCTACATTTAGTAGTTTCGACAGTGAAAGGGTGAGAGCGGGATGCCAGCCTTGTAGGGCGCTTGAATTCATGAAGTCTGGAAACCAGCGAATGCAGCTCCTCAGAGCAATTACCATCAAAGTATTTGTAAAAAAGACAGAGAGAGGCAACGTCGCATCTGTGAGAGAGCGACTGTAGACAAGATGCCAGATCAGGGCCAATTATATTGCATATCCACCCCTGGAGCCTATCAAGAATCCCGAGGCAAACAGAAGGGACTCCAGAACATATATGGCAGCAATACTCCATGCAAGGGTGAATTGTTGATTTGTAGATCTGAAGGATCGATTCCGGGGAGAAAAATTTCCTGGCACGGCACAGGGAGCCAACTTTCCTTGCAGTGGACAAAACAATTGACTCAATGTAGTTGTTCTATCTCAGGTCAGCAGTCAACATGAGACCGAGCAGCCGCAGAGAGGTGCTCTCGAGAAGTTGAGCATCAGACATTCTAATGGAGGACAGGGAAGGATCTCTGTGGTGATTAATAGAGAGCAGTTTTGTTTTTGAGGCATTAAAGTTGACCAGCCAATTCCTGCCCCAGTTCACAACCAATTGAAGGTTCTTTTCGAGACGCACGGCCAGGTTAGTTTTGTCAGTGACACTAGATTTGTTTTTGAGGCAGGAGTAAATTGTGGTGTCATCCACGTAGATGCTGACTTCCCTCTGTCTCTTCATGGCTACTTCTCTGACAAGCTTTTTCCCCTGATGATCCAACTACATGAATTAAAGTGTGCTATTAGATTGCCATCTGGTTCCCATCCTTCTACTGTTGAAATAGTTAAATAGAAACTACCACTTCTATTTCAACAGTTACTTTTCTCACACTTCCTGACAGTGGAACTTCCTTCCTCTTACTTGGTTACCTGATAACTAAAATCTTCAAAAATTTAAATGCAATGTCAGTTGCCATCTTCTGTTGCCTTGATACCTATTCATCTTTTATCCTTTCCTCAAGTTATCTCAGTTTTAGTTAATTCTCTTTAGTAACTACACTCCCCAAGTTTTTGTTCACCTCTGCTCTGGCCAGGGATTGAACTCACAACTCTTTGTGTCAAATCACTTTTTGAATTACTTCAACGAATACTTTCATCCAATGATAAATTTCTGTAAAAATAAAAATAACTTTTATTTTAAATGTTACGTAATTTCTTTCGGAATATAATAAATGAAGTGGGTGGGTTTTGTATGCAGTTTGGCAAGGCTGCAAGCAACCAGAAAATCTATTTACTTGTCTTCTCATTACAACTGAAAGCAATATTAAAAATGATAATGCACTGTAATGTACTCTAGATTTGTTGAACAGACCAACAAGTGATGTTAGGTTTAAGGCTCCATATATCCACTATCAGATTCCAAACCAAGAGTATTGATACCATATCTGGGTTGGAGCTTCCCAGTTTTCACTTCCCATCCTTGACAGAGTTCAAAATCATCTGTGATGTTTTTAGGTGATGGATTATTTTCAACCATAAAACTCGTTTCCTACAGACGAAATATCCCAAGACTCTCATTACTCGGTTGTTGTTTACATGGAAAATTTTCTGACAAGCAACATTCTTTAGTTCCATCATTTTAGACCTTTACAGCTATGACCTGCCAGGGTACACAGGGTCAAATTGTCCTCATTTTCTTTTCTTCATATTCCATTAGTTAAAAAGAAGTTCTAAGACTGCCTCTTCTCAAGAACTGTTACTTTATGGAAAAGACTCCCGACAGGATGCTCCCATGATTACTACAATCTTAATCTCTTCAAGTCTAGGGTTAATCATTATCTATCCTACATATTCTCATAATCTGCATCCTCTTATGTCCATACAACAACCTCAGTCATAACCCCTACTTTGAGTGGCTCTTTTATTGGGTGAAAATATAGAAAATAAAAACGTAAATTTTGTATGCATGTGTATATCATTTTTTTATTACTTAAACACTATTTTTAGTGGATACACATTTGAGTAGATGCTATGTTTCTTTCTTAAACAGTATATTTATTTTCAGAGTCTGTCTATATTTCTGAGATGAGGTATTATGTACATTATTTACATTATTCGGTTTACTGTCCTCATCTTTGTCACAATACTTATTAAAACGTTTCGGCCGTTGTACACTCCGGCCTTCTTCAAGTGGTTGGAATGTTGAACTGAATCCTTTATTTCACTCACTGGGGTAGACTGTTCTAGTTCCACGTGCCATGTTTTGATGGATGTCAGTTATCAGTTATCTCCTGTTAATTTCCCTCTGAAAGTTCTCCACTGCCTTAAACGGGTATTGAACTCACACTCTTTGGGTCCTGTCACTGGATCTAACCAACGCCTTCATCCACTGTGCCATGTGTCCTTGATAAATATGTGGCATTGTGATAAATATGGTGACAAAGATGAGGACAATAGTCCGAATAATGTAAATAAAGTATATTTATTTATTTTCATCTATCAGCCTGAATATTCAAAAATTTTATTTAAGAAAAATATACACTCTCTGATACAAGTCAAAGCTTCACAGGAGGAACTGCTGTTATATCCAAAATGCCTTTTGACTGACTCAGTTAAAGTGCATCGTCGATCAAGCAGTTAAATAGTGCCTGATAAACATAAATCTTTCCCCAATCAGTTTAGTACCTTATTATAAACAAAGCAGTTCCTAAAGAAATGATGGATTTTCATTTATTATTCTCACAGATCTTAAATGTTATTTTTTGTGGATGCCCATATTTGATTAGATGCTGTAGAATGTATTGCTTCTTGAGTGTTGTAGTCACCAATGTTGAAGTGGTTAAATAGATAAATGTGTCTGCATGTTGAGAAGGCAATAAACATTCATACATGATATTTAAAATATCAAGGAAAAAACAATGAAAACCAATTTTGTTTTAACGAATAAATATATATACATTAAAATTCAACAATAATACAAAGTAGTTCTAATATAAGGAGAAAAAAGTAGCTTCCCTTTAACTGTAAGGAAATGTTTTAAGGAAGATTTGTCCGAGTAAAATGTTCAGGGTTCAATGTTGAAAATTGAATATTTCTTTTAGAAAATTATTCAGTTGTTGCAACAATCTGTTACATTAGTAAATAACAAATCCTTTTTTAGAAATTTTAGAGTTGATTTAACTTGGTCTGTCCACAAAGAACTGGTGGTGTATCGAATAAAGTTCTGTATTGTGTGTATGTACATGCTGAGTGAGTACGATGAATAACACGAGTGAGTAGATGAGATCTATTGTCTCTGGGTGTACTCGACTGTGGTTCTGGAACTACTACTAACTGGTTTTTTGGAATGCATCCAATATTTATATTACCTAGGGTGGCTCCCAGCACAGATGCTGGATACATTTTTGAATATACACGAAAAATACCCGATTGGACGAAAAATGGACCAATCAGTGATTTTATAGCAAAACTTGTTTGCGAGCAAAGTATAAGAAAAAATTCAGTATGGTGAAATGCGATAGATAAATTGTCCTGTTACTTTTAGTATGTATTTATCGACCAATTAGAATTGGAGAAAATGTAGGCGTGGCACTACAATGCTATGTTTCTTTATTAAACAGTATATTTATTTATTTATTTTCGGCTGTCAGCCTGAATATTTGAAAAATCTTCTTAAAGAAAGATATGCACACTCTGGATAATCTGTCACATTAGTAAATAACAAATCCTTTTTTAGAAATTGCTTTGTTTACATTAGAATATGAAATTGAGCTGATATGAATGCTCCAAGAGTCTGAGAAAGATTTGTGTTTATCAGACACTATTCAACTTTGCTTAATCACACACACAAACACACACATATATATATATATATATATATATATATATATTTCTTATTACTGTTCTTATGATGACAATGCAACGTTCACCCAACCGGTTCATTTGATGTTTGATCCCCGCTGCTGACCATTGCATGGATCACTTTGATCCAAGCCTCGCTTTGTCCCATGTTGTGTTTGATTTAGATCACAAGGCTGGTGAGGATCAAATTGTCAACAGGAATCATTGAATTGATCTGGTCCAGACAAAGTGAAGACGCATGTCATAGGATAAATTGTAATACAGCAAATGTTTTATATAACGATTCTTGTACAGAGCTAGTAGTACAATATCACTTCCTCAGGTAGGAGTATATATTCTTCATGCAGGAGTACATATTCTTCATGCAGGAGTACATATTCTTCATGCAAAGTTATTTGACCCTTTCCTCTTCATATATTTCATGATCCTAGTAATATGAAAATATTAGAACTTATCCCAAAAAAGTGCTCAATGTGACAACATTTGAACATAAATTCGTTTTTATGTCAACATTTGAACACAAATTTGTCGACATAAAATGGATTCAGATTTCCATAATATAGTTGTACATTAATGAGCTACCCTTAACTCTTCAAATGTTGACATAAAAACAAAAACTAATTCTAATCCCCATAGTGGAATTTTTCCTTATTTAGCTCCCCTAAGTTACTCCTCTCTCCCCTCTAAAACCGTTCATACTATATTGATTATAATTGATTAACTTAATTCCCCTTCTGTTAATCCCCCTATATCTCCTTATCTATAACTTCTTCTAATTTTATTTTTGGGTTCATTGTTAATTTCTACTTTAATTTTAAATTTAGGTTAAAAACTGGTGTTTTTCTTCTAATACCTCCATTTGTCATCATAAAGTTAATGTTCGGGGCTTTCCCTAATAAAACATCTCTGCCTTAAGATAAACCCCCACCACCCTCCTTAATCCATGCCTCATGCCTAGTGCCCAATTGAAACAGGGAAAAGTGGAAACTTTGTATTCAGGGTTATCGGCAAGTTAAGGTTTAGCTTCCAATAATATTTCCTCACAGCTAACTCCTACTACATTTCACTTCCTCATGAACTTCATTCTACACTGGGATTGAAAAGACAGACGACCACTTTCATCATCTGCTGAAATAGATTATTCTCCATATGTTCCATGTGGCTAAGTCGAGACAAGGCTTCTGGAACACAGCTGAAAGTTGGAGGTCTTCTTCAGTGGCTAGAAATCATGTGAGTTTGGTGAAGTGGTCATCTCTCATCTGGCAGCTTTTCTCTCTTGACTCTCTGTCTATATGGAACTCTGTCCAAAACCAGCATGGTGTTTGATGTGGATTAGAATTTCGGCCATTCACTTAATCCTCACAGAGAGTTCTTTGTTTGTTTGACTCTGGGAAATTAACTGCATGCCCAATTTTGGAGACATCCCTCCTCCTCGTCTGAGTAGTGATAGCAGAATATCAATCCCGACCTAACTCATTTCTTTGTGTATTGGTCCCTCATACTAATACTACCCAAAGTAGGCAATTCCTCCACCTCCCTTGAGATTCCACTTAGGCCCTTCCCTTCTAGGGTCACCTGAACAATCCAATCTCTAGATTGCCTGGGCAAGCAGGCATGGCCGAACTCCAATTATTAATTTTAACTAATGTCCAAAATTTTCATCAACAAAATTCCTTGACCCCTTCCATTTTTCAATTGGCCATTTATCAGCTCTTCACCTGACAGCTTCTTCTTGTGGTACTTCGGATCTTATCCAAAGAAATCTCATCTCTTCAGTGATTCACCCCTTCCTTTCCTTTTTTGACAAGTGATAAAAAACTATTCTCCAACTTCACCCTTGTTTCCAGAAAACCTTAAATTTTATCCTGCAATTCACAGGACAAGAGATAAAAAAAGAAAAAATAAACAATTCTTTAACTACTTTTTTCTAGAACACCTCAAATTTTATCTCTTTGGCCGACTTTTCTTTACTGGGTCTTGGCCAGCAGCTAATGCCATAATCTGGATTTTAAAAACATAATGTCTCCATTTCAGCTTTTACACCACCTCTTTTCATCCCCTGTGGGTTTAAATTATCCTGATAGCTTTTTTGAGTCTCCAAAAAGCCATTTTACTCAAAGCCAGGCCTGACTCCCGATTTGGTCATTGGAGGTCCTCATATCTTTATTCTTCAGTTGACAACCGCAGTATTGACCAGTTCCATTTCATAGTCAAATGTCAACTTTGGCCATATGATTTTTGAAAATAAAAATCAGATGTTTCTGTTTTGCCTTTACCCAAGGAAGAAGAAAAAAAAAACAAACTCTCTGAATTTACTAAAATCTGGTCTCAAGTCTCGGTATGTTTATCAATCTATCTTTCACATTTCTCTTGGTATAGTAATCAAGCTATCCTTCAACACTTAAAGTTTTGCATCTCTCTCAGTATAGCTATTGAGCTATCCCTCCAACCCTTCAAGTGTCGCATCTCATACAAAGCAAGAGTGTTAGTAATAAGCAGATAGAGGTCCGCTGCCCTACGACTCTTCCCTAGGAAGTCTTGCAGTTAGTATTTATGAGAGGAGGCAGAGTTCATTCTACTGTAGGAGGGTTTACCACAACTATTCTTATACATTCTTGTTCACTCAAATTGTTCATATCTTCTCAGTTTGGTATCTTAATGTAAACAAAGTACATTTCTAAAGAAGTAACGGATTTTTATTTATTAATCTGGTAAATTTTATCAGTTTAAATGTTATTTTTAGTGGATACCTATATTTGAGTAGATGCCCCATTTATTTATTTAGTATATCTATTTATTTTTGTCTATCAATCTGAATATTTGAGAAATCTTATTAAAGAAAAATATGTGCTCTCTGGCAGTATATCTCTATGGAAGCATATTTACTTGAGTAGCAAACAGATGCGATGATTAGAATAAAAGACGAAGAAGAATATTTCTTAGAGTTTTTGTAATTTTCAGTCATGAAATATTGTATCCTAGAATGATTGTAACATAAGTTAAACCTAGAACACTGACCATCAATTAAAGTTACACCACTACTAACCATAGGTATATCAAACCCAATATTGAAAATATCAAAAAAATATTAAATATAAATCTTTTTTTGAAATATTTTACATGCAGGCACTTCAAACTTTGTACTTTGAGTTAACATTAATAGGAACTGAAAAACATATTATTTAGGTAAGAAAATCAGGTACTGAAAATTGTAATTAAAAATAGGAAAATTTGCACTGAGTACTATATACCCATGGTTAGTGTTCTAGGGTTAAGGGATGGGAAGAAATTTCAATAAAAAGTGATGATACAAATAAACACCTCTGACAGGTGTAATTTTCTCCATGAAAGAATAATCTGCCTGGCCCATCAATATGAAACACAATGTTGTCTTTTGTGGTCACCTAACCTCATGGTTAAATGTTAAGTAAATCATGATACCTCACCACCAGTCTAGTATTGCACTTAAATTCATACAGTCTAGGTACCATAGTGAAGAGCTCATCTGAACAATTACCATGAAAGTATTTATAGAAAAGGCAAAAAGAGGTAACCTTCTGGTGATGGGAAAGTGACTGAAGCTGAAACAAAAAATCAGGGACTGATTCTTCTTCGGATCTTATCAAGGAACTCCAGGAAAATAGCAGGGACACTAGATTATATATGGCAACAGTATTATTACTCTACAGAAATCAACACCCACATGTTATGACAAAGGCTTCAAATTGGAGAACATCATCTATCGTTTAACCTTTGTCAAGTCTACTTGCCCAAAAACACTCTACATGTAACTGAATACCCTCCAACTTTCAACCCAGGCATGTGGAGGGAACTGGTCCGGTGATCAGGTATGCAGCAACCCTGCAGCAACACACAGTCGTATGACTGATGATGTCATTTTTTTATAGTCTTAGTATCTTTTTGTTGCAAAAGAACTAAGTTTGAAACCAAGTCAGTAGAACACAAACATGCAGTGTCTTTGTTGCTTCCGACAATGAAGGAATGGACAGTGTAAGACAGGGTCAGTACTGAGTAATGAAATGTGATTCATTCTTTGTCATCTTTATCAGGATCAGGTTGGAAAAAAAAAATGAAAGCTTTTAGCAGTAATAACATTTTTGTGTAAAGTGAAATCACATTTTGGAAGGAAATAGGAAAACTGTCTAAAGAATGAAATGGTCACATTGATTTCTTTTTTTCTTTTTATCCCCCATTTATACATTTGCATAATCTGTAGGAAATATATACTTGTATTGATAGATGTATTTATATGTATGTACTTGTGTATGTATGTATGTATGTATGTGTGTGTGTATGTGTGTGTATATATATATATATATATATATATATATATATATATAGTGGTACTTGCTTGGAAAAACCTTGGGTATTTTGAACAAACCAATACCCAAGGAAAAATGAGGAATAAAAAAAGAAAGAACTAAGAACATGAAATTGAGGTGAAAAAAAGAGCACAATGACGCTGTTCACTCCACCAGAAATTTGGGAACAGCATGACATACTGTTTGGCATTTGTTCTGGAAGCTCCAATATAAAACATTTCAGAGTATTTTGGTTTTCAGTCTGAGGACAGTTCAGAGGATTTGAAAAGAGTCAGATGAGTTTAATGGTGATTACGAAGCTACGGCAACTAAGGAAACTCATTCTGATAAGAAAAGAACTCTCAAATTTGTTGGTGAGGGCCTTAGTCTCAACATGGAGGCCTATATCAAGTGCCTTGAGGAGGTAGTGCTGCCCTGGGTCAAGAGGGTGGTTGCTGGAAATCCCTATATTTGGCAACAGGACTCTGCATCATGGCTCACAAGCAGAACCCTGTCATGACTGTAAGACAATTTCTGTAACCACATCACCCCTTACATCTGGCCACCTAACTCACAAGGCTGAAACCCCCTTGATTATTATATTTCATGTGTGGTTGAGCGAGATACCAACAAAACTCCTTGTAACACCAAAAATTACCTGAAGGCAAGGATTATGGCAGCATTCACCAACTTAAACAAAGAGACCATCCAGAAGAGTTGCAGGATATTCCGAAGTCAACTGGAGGCCATGGTTGAAGCCAATGGTTATTCTAATGAATAAATTTACTCTTTAGTATTTCCCGATATTTTTGTGTAATTTTGATAAATATATCTGTTAAAAGGAGATGTCAGTGTTATTTTCATTTTTGCATAATTTAGATGAAAATTTATCCATCACACTGTATATAAGAGTGCTCTATTTTAAATACTTTGAAAATTATTCATTTTCTTAACCCTTTGAGCCCTGTCACCCCTACTGTCTATGTATACGAGCCCAGGTTCAAAGGGTTAAATTCTATGATTTTTATCTTATTCTCAATACATACATTGCAATTTCCTGTTTATCATATACCATTCAACTAATGTGTTTTTTTTTGGGTTTTTTTTGGTTTAATTTTTAATATATATATATATTGACAACATTATGTTATTCTCATATCTTACATATTTGATAGCAAGTCGTTTACAAATCTATTCTTAAATTCTTTCTCGGTTACTTCAGGGTAAATTCTCTCCTCCCCTGGCTTCTCCTTTATTGTTACTTCCTCCTTACATAATAGATTTTACTCTTTGCAATTTCCCTACAATGGACATTTGCTTTTATTTTGACAATTTCATTTTTTTTTGTTAGTGTTTCATATTGTTTCTATTTAGTATTTGTTACGTTTTTTTATATTATCTATTCAGTGTCGTCAATACCACTATAACTAATTTATAGTGTTACCTATTAAATATTTTGTTTAATTTGTGAGATTTTTTTTTTAATCATTTCACCCCATGTAAGACAATAATGCCATTAATGCTCAAGGGGTTACTGGGAGTGAAACAGAATGAGAATGTTTTAGTCAGGAGAAAGGACAATAAAAGAACAGGTTTCAGGAAAACAGACAATTGCAGTTGATGTTGCATTTAAATTTTTCAACAGTGTAAGTGGCAGAGAAGAAAAGAAATAGAAAGAAAGTTCCATAGATGGAAGTGCACAAAAAATTTTTTTAGAAAAGAACTTAGTTACTGCGGAATATTGGTTAACTTGCAAGTGATCTGACACACAAGTAGACAGGGGTAGTCACTTAAAGTTGCCTTTTCCTGAGTCATTTAATGGAGAGATATATGGGTGAATAGAGACCACTCATGCAAATGTGTTGGGCAGGTCCATTCCAGCAAAGTGAACTAACCCACCTGCTGCATTAGGTACTCTCCTATAAATGAAGTAGAATTAGCTGGCTTGCCTTTACAAAGAGCCCCAAGAAGGTAGCCATGTTAGCAGGTAAGTCATTTGACTTCTACAGTTACTAAGTTATCTAGCTAATTCAACACTAAACCTGTAAGACCTAGGTGCCAATAGTATGATTAAACTCATGCAGTTGAGGCTTCAAGAATGAAAAGCTAATCAGAACAGTTGCTATGAAGATACTGATAGAAAAGATAGAAGGAGGCCACATCACATTGGTGAGAAATTGAATGAAGTCAAGATACCAGGTCAGGAGCGATTACATTACAGTCCCTTCTTTGGATTTTGTTGAGAATCTCAAGATATTTTGCAGGCACACCAAACTAGACAGAGCAGCCATATTCAAAGCAAGGATGAATGGTAGATTTATAAATATACAAGATGATTTCTGGCATAATACGGTGAACCAACTTTCTAAGCAGCAGAACTAACAGTTGATTGAATCTAAATGCTATACTTGATGTCAGTAGAAAACATTAACCAATCAAGAAGGCACAATGAGTTGTTCAACTGGTGGTTAGCATCAGCCATACTGATGGAAGGCACAAAAGGTTTTCTATGGTGATTAAATGATAGTAGTTTTGTTTTGAAGGTTGCAAAAATTTATGGAAATGTTTGTAAGTTGTAAAAACAATATTCCTATATTTGTATCAGGGATTGAAGCATATTATTATTTTTTTTATTTCTGTTCTTCTTTTCTGGTTATAGCATATCTTCTAAATTTTTTTTTTATTTTACATCCACAATGTTTCATATTTTTTCTTTATGACATAAAATGTTCTTTCATCTGAAGAATCATCTATAATTCTTCTGTTTGTTATTTTTATTTAAATTAAATCTTATAGTGTGGACTTCACCACATCAATTTAACTTTAGATTAGGAAACAAAACTGACGTGGAAAAGGATAAGCAAAAGACATTGTTACACATAAAATATGTATTTAACAAGATGTACAATATCAAACAACGATATGAAAAAAGTAAGAAAGAAAAGGTTGAATAAAACAAGAGTTGCCTCTCCTTAACTATTATTTTTGTATTTCAAAGTTCACTGGAAGAATGTTTATAATGACTATTCTCAGAATATTTTGCTGTGTAAGAAAAGATTATGTGAGTGTATAAGGAATGTTCAGCAAGTGAGCGGAGGTGTGAGTGAGAAAGTTGGCACATGGTTTCAACAGTTGTGGATTCGTTTGGCAGCTGAATTCTCACTAATTAGCTAAGAAAAATTCTTGCTTATATAAGTGACTATAGGCTCCAGACCACAGCGCAGGAAGAGTTATTCTTCATGTGCAGACAATCTGATTGGTTGGCATTGACCAATCAGTGAGTGAGCTTTGGGGAGACTTGAGAAATCTTCTGGGATCTGTTTCTCCCAAAAGTGCATAAAATTGACTACATGAAAATAGAGCAATTACAAAATCGTTGCATTGCTGCGATTTGTAAATTGTCTATTATAACGTAGTGGTGATTTATTAACCAATGAATGCTTGTCGTTGTATGTGTTTTGTATTTGTGTATGTATGTATGTATGTGCAATATAGATTGGCACAATTGCATTAACTTTTTTTTTTAATTATTACTTATGCTATTTAAATTTTAATCGTTTTTATTTTTTACAGTTATCAGTCCATCATTTCTATATAGACCTATGTGTCATTCTTCTATTACTGCAGATTAATTTTTAATATGTAAATTGTAAACAATGAACATGTTTCTGATCTGTCATAAAAACCTTTGTAGCATCAAAGCTATTTTTCACGTTCTTATTGGCCATTGTTCATTTTTGTCAAATAATATCATATTTGTTCATATTTATATATCTGCATATATTTTTTTGATTTATTCAATATATTATTAAATATATTTTCTGTTATAAACTGATAGAAACCCTTTATGTCGAACAGTAAAAAAATCAGTTTTTCTCTTTTACATTTTTAACCTGGTTTATTACATCTTTCTGTGTTTTTACCGTTTACATTCCCATTTCAGTCCTTAATTTATACTTTATTTTATCCAGTATTTTTTTTGCTTATCTTTTCAATAACTGGTGTTGCGGTCACTACATTTAGCTAAAAAAAAAACAAAAAAACTTTAAAATATAAATGACAAACAATAACAAATATTTTTTACCTGCTGCAAATAAAAACAGTATATTTACACAAAAATTTGAATTTTTGGAAAGAGTAAGTGTCTAAGTATATGTGTGGATGCATATATAAATGTTTGCTTGATGGTTACTTACATACTATGCAACAGCTGTTGAGGAAACAAAATAATTGGAAAAGAGAAAGATTTTTTAAAGTGCACTGCTTTTTATACTAATACAATATAAGCCTAGTCAAATGACTATGTCTAAGGGAGATAATCCACTTCAGCTAATAGTCATATCACATTGCAACACCATTTCATCTACAATTACCAAAGTTAAGAAATGTTAATCTTGTTCAGTACCTAGATGGGTAACCACTTGGGAATATCAGGTACTGTATTTTTGCATGTGATGGTGATGTAATGTATAATGGATCAGAATTTGCTAATTGTTGTGCCAAGTTCCAATTCCTGTTGGGTTTATCATAATATTCACTTACATGCAAATACCCTTGGAAAGAAAGGTATGAATCCAACATTCCCCACCCTGCCACCGTTGGGTTAAGTTTTGCATCACTAAACCATTATTATTTCCAAAAAGAGTGAAAATTCTTACAAGCTAAAAATATTTTCTGGCTTTACATAACCTGCAAAGGATTAGTAAGCCATAGACAAAATATCAATCAAAAACAAAACTTTTTATCTTTTTTATTTATTTTATCATTTGTGGTTTTGATTACGACACTAGCTTTATTTGTTCCCATGGGTGGTTGATTTTAAAATTATGTGGGCATGTGTTGCTTAATTTTGGGGATATCAGCAAATCTTTGTCATTTCAAAGTGTATTTCAATTCTGGAAAATAGAAAAGAAAGAAAGAAAAGTTACTAAATCTGGTGAGTAAAGAGGATCACGTATTTTTGTAATGAATTTCTTGACTATGTCATTTTTCTCATTCCTAAATTCTTAGTAATATTTCCCCCACTTCTATTCACTTCTTTCACTGTCCTTTGTACATTTAATCTTTGATCAGAGTGTCCCCCAGTTTACTCTCTGTCAACATTTGCATCTATTCTTGGGTCATCATATACATCTCCTCAAAGCTTCAAACACCTATGCAACAAAAAATAAAATAAAAAATCTATATTTTCAACAGGACACACATTTTATTCATAGTTTTATCAATCTTCTCATAATGCTTGACGTTAATTTGCTATTGCAGATTATTTTCACTCATCTTGTTAGAACTGCATATGACAGCCAAGAGAACAAACAAAACACTAAAGTATGGCTATAAGATGGAAAGAAAAGGAAACAAGATATATTAAAATAAAATACTTTGTATTGCTGATATAAAAGATAAAGGTGGAATGTTTCTTTGTGGGTGAGGGAAGTGACCTGAAGGATGGGGAGTATCAGTAAGGATTGCCATTGAGACATGTACTGGGTCAGTGACAGCTTGCCTACTTGCAACTGAACTTCAGTGTCACCAGTGGTGTATTCTCAAGCAAATTGGGTGGATACATGACTCAGCATATTTTGTCATGCTTTTGAATTTTTTTTTTAAGCATTTCACCCCAAGTAAGGCAAGAAACCACTAGAATGCAAGGGGTTACAGAAAATTTGGAGCAAGACCAGATAGGAGTGATAGAAGAAAAGATGAGGAGAAGGGTAGTGGATAGATCAAGGTAATTGGAGATGTCGATTGACATTACATTTGAATAGCTGGAGATTATAGCTCTCAGAGAAACTGGGATAGGGAAGTGAGTTCCACAGGCAAGAGATATGAGACATGAAGATATTGGAGTAGAAGAGACAGCTACATTTAGAAGTTTCGACAGTGAAAGGGTGAGAGCAGGATGCCAGCCTCGTAGGGCGCTTGAACTTGAATGCAGCTCCTCTGAGCAATTGCCATGAAAGTGTATTTTATATTTTTGGTGGGGGATTAGCTTTGTGGGCTGAATGTGATACTCATAGACCCCGTGCAAGAATGGCGTTTTTGTTTTTAATTTTGCTTTCATAGTATTCACATCCAGATGATTGGTTTTGATGTGGAATGAATCAGAAAGTAATCTAAATTGAGGCAGAGTATAACATTTTCTACCAACTGTATAATATGAACACATGCAACTTCCTCTACTGCTCATGACACATTTAATCTGCACCAGAAGAAGACAGAGTTTTAGGATCCCTTATGCAGATTTAACAAATGATATAGACAGTTTCATTCAACAGAAATGACAGAAGTGTTAGACATGCAACACAAATAACAATCTTTGTAAAATGAAACTTGACCTGAACAAATGGAAGTAGATGAGTAGCAATAGAAGAAATGCTGAAGTAATGTTGGTTTGGCTTCACATAGGATCACATATACTTCTTTCATTTATACTTGCTGAAGAATGAAGGTCGACCAATATGTACAACATGCCAAGCTGCAGTCACGATGAAACACATTTTAATTGAATGTACTTAGCCCCTATAAAATACAAATGCTACAAGGAAACCAATATGAGAAAACTATTTGAAAATACTGAAACCATAAACATAATGCTCTGCCTTAAAGAAATAGGTTTATACTAAAACATATAACACCTACAATAATCTAAAAACTATATATCTAAATAACCTACATTGACCTGAAAGTATAAAATTATATATCTAA
Source organism: Acanthosepion pharaonis (assembly GCA_903632075.3). Lineage (NCBI taxonomy): Eukaryota > Metazoa > Mollusca > Cephalopoda > Sepiida > Sepiidae > Acanthosepion > Acanthosepion pharaonis. The sequence continues at coordinate 216,460 of CAHIKZ030004832.1, forward strand.
ATAACTCTGGTCCCAAATTGAGCCTGTGTTAATGTATATAAAATTATATCCCAAATTAGAGCCTGTGTTAACCCGGATATAAGAGATTTTCTCTGGTCCCAAATTAGAGCCTGTGTTAATGTATATAAAATAGACAAACCCGGATATAAGATATAGACCAAACCCGGAGAGATTTTCTCTGGTCCCAAATTAGAGCCTGTGTTAATGTATATAAAATAGACCAAACCCGGATATAAGAGAGATTTTCTCTGGTCCCAAATTAGAGCCTGTGTTAATGTATATAAAATAGACCAAACCCGGATATAAGAGAGATTTTATCTGGTCCCAAATTAGAGCCTGTGTTAATGTATATAAAATAGACCAAACCCGGATATAAGAGAGATTTTCTCCGGTCCCAACAACTCTCTTATATCCGGGTTACACTGTATAAAATATCTGTAGTTGAAGCCATAAAATTGAATTTAAAATATTTCAATTAAATAACCTATAGAGGTTGATATACCACTAAACAAAATCAACCAATCCAAATCAAACCAAAAGTGGAACCAAAACAATATTACAGTGAATATGTATATCTGTAGTCCATATCCCTCCCACCCCGATGTTAGTTTAAAATGACGACTTCTTTTCTATATATTTAAACTTTATGAAGTAAAATTTTAGAAATTAAAATAAATAAGGTAAGTGGAGTAGGGTGGAACAGAAAAACTGTGTTACACTAATCTTTTGAGTGGTGAAGGACTATCTGACCATGAATACCAAAATGCCTGCTAGGGAAATAAAACCTCTCTCTTTCTGCCATACATTATCTCACTCATTCATACTAATGAAGATGAATCAGTCACTGTTTGTGCCTTAGTGGCTTTCCTTGCATGAGTGAAATGATTGTAAAAAATATAAAAAAAGTTGGTAGAATAGAAAAAAGGAAGCTATAAACTGTATCATCTACAATGGCTCTGAAGCCTGACATTGAATTTATAAACCAAATCACTTGTTTTGACTGATTATCAGATTATATATATGGAAGATTTCATATCTTGCTAATCTGGATATATTTCTACATATTTTATTACAAATTGGACAGGATAAATCTGGAGAAATTAGTAGCATGTAATCAGTTGGAGATCTTGGTGTATAACTATGGATATGGCTGGTCAAGCCAGCTTGAGAGAGATACAGCGAGAAAAGTGTACTGTCATTATTTATCAGCTATTCTTTTATTGCAGCCATTTTGTCCTTTGCATGAATCACTGATTTTCTTTAAGTAACTTTTTCTTCTCTCCATTTTAATCAATAGTGTACGTATACAGGTGTACATGTTTGCATATTTATTCACACACATACACATATATGTATAGGCTAAATGTACAGAGAATCAAGTGGGAATTGAACTCACTTCTCAATCATCATTAATCTAGCTTGCTAACCATTACACTACATCACATCAAAGTACTCCCAACACATAAACAGACATACATATATATGTTAGATTATTGCATGGTGGTGTTATTTTAGGGATTTAAATCCATAAAGCTTAGCATCTTTTAAGTTGTTTTACTCATTCTTGTGTTTAAAGAAGAGGACAATGTAATTCTCCTCTGTAAAACAATCCCACAAAATATAGACCAATTGAGAAAGGAACTAATGAAAAAATTACAAACTATTACCACTACTACCAATGCCGAAGTGATCAACTTTCTCAATGTGACTTTAGACTTGAATATTAGTTATTACAAACCATATACAAAAGAGCTATATAACTGTAGATAGGTCAATAAAGAATCAAACCACCGCCACAAAATTCTACAAAATTTATATAAATCAGTCCAAGTTAGATTATCCACCAACTTCAGCAGTAAAGAAATATTTGATAATAATAAAAATAAAATATATAAAGACTTTAGAACTAAGCAATCATAAAGTAAATTTAGAGAATTTAGAAAAAAAACGAAGATAAAAATAAACAAAAACATTGTAAGCATAACACCATATGGTTTAATCATCTTTTAATTGTAATGTTCAAACAAATATCAAAAAAAATTTTCTAAATTTAATTTATAAACACTAATTATTCACTAACACTAAAAAAGATTTTTGACAAAAATAATGTTAAGATCAGCTATAGCTGTGTCAATGACATCGATAATTCTATTTCCCAACATAACATTATATTAAACAAAATATATTTCCAACAAAGACAACATAAATTTTTCTAAAAACAAATGCAACTGCTGAGAAAATATGAGCTGTCCCTTAAACAGTCAATGTATAACTGATAATATTGTATACTGAGCTAGCATACAATCCAGTTGCAATGTTAAATTTTATTTTGAATTCACTGAAATTCCATGGAAATTTTGTTTCTACCATCATCAAATGAATTTAAGTAATATAAAATACAAAGCCAGCATTGCTCTCTCCAAATATTTCTGGCGATTAAAGAATAATAGCAATTCACCCTTCATCAACTGGAATATTATAGCAAGAGCTAAACCCTATAACAGGAAAGGAAATAAATGTAATTCATATCTTGTTGAAAAGTCGATTATCTTAAAAAACTTAAATAGCCCTAGCACAAAAGTAAATACTTAAATATGTTAATCCAGATTAATAATTTTTAATATGAATTACAGTTAATTTTAATATAAATTTTTTAATATAAAATTACAGTTTCTTTATGTAAAAAAGAACAAGTAATCTCCCTTTAATTTAAAAATACAAAATTTCAATCCACAACACTAAAATAAAAAATTATATTTATCACATATATATACACAAATCTTTTTTATTTTAAATGCCAAATGTATTTTTTTTAAATTAAAAACTATAGTACCAGCATAATACATAAATGCACCAACATTACGATAACCAGATATATTTTTAAAATTTTTAAATTTAAATTATGTAACAGCAAGTCAAAACTCAGCACTTAAAGATTGCATTGTGTATGAAACTCTGAGTTGTGTTATTGGCATGGGATAATATATATATTTATTAATATATATAATTTATAGCTTTGTTGTATTATATCAAGCACTGTTTTGTTAACACCAGCACTGTATGTACAATATATATATATATCAGAAACAGATTATTGACACTGTCTTGTCCATGTATTGCTTAATATATTGTAATGTAATTGTCATCTTTGATAATGGCTTATGTAAGGCAAAAGCTTAGAAAGGATTAAAAAATATGTATCAATATTGTGATTTTCTTTCTTCATTTAATGATAATGTTATTAAGCTTATCAGACGATATGAAAAGAATTTACATAAAATAGACAACACTTGTCTATATTATTTAATGAAACATTCATCAATGACAAAATGCTGCCTAAATACACACAATATATATATACACACACACACACACACACAAGCCTGTTTCACTGAATCACAGCTCATCAGTGTGTATAGACATCCGATTTCTTCAAGCCAGAAAACCACAGCAACTTCAGGAACAAAATGCTCACAGGATCCAGAGTCTTTCCAATGGTTGACTCCTGGTTTTCCCATTGCTTTTATTGGTATTGAGGTATCTTACAAAGATTTTACAATCTTGACCAGTTGCAAAGAGACCCATATTTAGACATGCTAAGCTGTCCCACTGCTAACAGGAAAAACCCTGGTGTTGACAGGCATGTCTGCACACTATCTGGAGACTCTCTTCCATCTGGACTGATCATGTTACTGATATTACTCTACTTGAATGGCTCTTATGCCTTATATTGAATGAGAAACAGTAGAAAAATGTTCCCTGGCACTTATGTCTATTTTAATTTTCTTTGAAATCTACCCCATGGTCTGCCATGTCAACAATATCACCCAGCTGTTATCATTTTGTCTATGTTACAAATTGTCATTTCTGCTCATGACTTAATTGATCTTGGTTCTGCATTTATTTTCTTTAATAAATTAATTGTCATAATGTCTTGGGGAAAAAATGGTGGAATGATTTCCTGTTGCCTTCTCCATAGTTTGAAATTTAGAGTCTCTTCTAGACTGGTTGCCACCCAAGGCTAGAGAGTCCAGTCTACCCTATTTAACCCCTAGTTGGGTAGAAGAGATAAAGTAACAGTCTTTCCAAGTGCATTTATGTGAAAGTGAACGCAACAAACTATGGCAGAACTTGAACACTACTCAACAATTCCTTTTTCTACACAGATAACCATCACACTACCTGCTCATTTATGATTACCAAATCTGTCTTTTGGTCAAGATTTGGCAATTCATTTGAATATCAAAGTCCCAATTGGGTTTATCTGTTAAATATTCTTTCAGTTAGATTCTGGTCTAGAAATATACTGTTGTTCTGTGTATTGAAAATGTCTCTTTAATATGAAACTATATTTTCACCATCTAAACAAATAACAGAAAGCACATCAATTAAGGACTATCATCAATGGCATCAACTAAAATGGATATCACTAGTAACTCAAAGAGAAATCTATGACATAATCAAAATGTTAACATTATAAAAGGTTAGGAAGGAAAATCCCCATCAATACTGGAAAGAGTGATAACAGCTACTGGACTTGAGAAGAGAAAATAATGACATAATCAAGATGTGAACATTCCACACTACTTCAAATAAAAGGTTAGGAAGGAAAACCTCCATCAATACTGGAAAGAGTGATAACAGCTACTGGACTTGAAAAACCTATCTTCCTGAAAAATTATTTTAAGAGAAAGATTTTATAAATTTTAACTGACAGTAGTACAAACTGTTCAACCAATGAATGTCGAAACAGCTAATATATGTTGGAATTTTTGGGTACCTTGTTGTACTAGTGAGCTAGCCAAAATGAGTTGACTCATTTTATAGTTCACCAATAGAAGGGTTAACCAATCAGAAGGCTTAGAATATTCAATGCGATGTGTATAAAGGCGGCCATGTTTTTTTTTCCCCGAATATTCACTGCCAACCTCTGATATCGAAGACTGAAGAATTACGGAACCGCTGCTGGTGAGTTTTAATCTCTAACGTTGTTTCATTGAACAGATTACGTACTGCGCTGTATTCTATATTCATAGACTTGGCGAACATGGTCAACAATATTAACATTGCCATTATTATAGCCTGTTGGGGAAGAAAATTAAGATATCATCATCCTCTGTTCTTTTATTGTCTTTTTCTCCTCACTAAAGTCTTCTCAAACTATTCTGCTCCCAGCAACCCTTTGTATCTTAGTGGCACCATTGCCTTTCTTGGATTGAAATGACTAAAAAAATGAATTTCTATGAGATGGTGAGTGGCACTGAATATTGAGCAAGCTTCATATTGCCATCAGAAAATATTGCTGATTTAAGAGGAACCAAATTTGCCCAATGTTACCATTATGAGAATAGAGTTTGCCCTGTGGATGGGTGTGATATCAGTGCAGTTTTGCAGCATTCTGTTTGAAAATCTTAACACAGTTTTGACACTGGCAGTATATTCAAAAGATCAACTACTAATAGCGAAGTGCAGTTGTGGTCTTTTACTAATTATAGATATAGGATAACAGAGGGAGAGGTAGTAGATTGAATGTAGGCAATATTTTGATTGGTTAGGAATAATACAAACTAGCCAATCAGAAGATATGTAGAACTCGAGTTTCATTTCTTTCAAATTGTTTTTACTCACAAGATTCTATAGTGATGAGACATGTACATTTTCCCCTCCAGGTGACTTCTATAGTGATGAGACATGTACATTTTCCCCTCCAGGTGACCTATAGTGATGAGACATGTACATTTTCCCCTCCAGGTGACCTATAGTGATGAGACATGTACATTTTCCCCTCCAGGTGACTTCTATAGTGATGAGACATGTACATTTTCCCCTCCAGGTGACTTCTATAGTGATGAGACATGTACATTTTCCCCTCCAGGTGACTTCTATATCTCCAGCAGACCATGTGTCACATTAAAACAACACAGCATGTAAATCTAACAAATGAACAAGTAAACTCGGTCTCTCAACATCTTCAATAGTAATTTACACACATTACATATAAATAAGTATAACAGTAATATTAGCTGTTTCTTTATGAGGAAACATTTGGCATTCACTGTTTATAAAATCTTTCTATTAAAGATTAAAGCAATTTTTCAGGTAAATATGTTTCTCAAGTTCAGTAACTGTTTTCCAGTAATGGGGGAGGTTTCCTTTCTAGCATTTTGTTTGAAATAGTGTGGAATATCTACATCTTGATTACACCATTATTTTCTCATTGAGTTAGATATCTGTCTATATTTATGAGATAAGGTATTGTAATTAATTAAGCTATTTAATTTGTTTGGAGTATTGTCCTTATCTTTGCTGCCATATTCACAATGTTTCAACCGTTATACACTCTGACCTTCTTCAGGATCTATCTATATTTCTAAGATGAGGTATTGTAATTAATTACACTATTTACCATGTTTGGACTGTTGTTCTCATCTTTGTTGCCATATTCATGACATTTTGGCTATTATACACACCAACCTTCTTCAGGATCTGTCTATATTTCTGACATGAGGTACTGTAATTTGCACTATTTACATTGTTTAGATCTTTACTATTTACATTATTCGAACTATTGTCCTCATCTTTGTCACCATATTTATCATAATGTTTCGGCCGTTGTATGCTCCGGCCTTCTTCAGGTGGTTGGAATGTCGAACTGAACCCTTTATTTCGCTCACTGGAGTAGACTGTTCTAGTTCCACATGCCATGTTTAATGGATGTCAGTTATCAGTTATCTCCTGTTAATTCCCCTCTGCAAGTTCTCCACTGCCTTAACCGGGTATTGAACTCACACTCTTTGGGTCCTGTCACTGGATCTAACTAACACCTTTATCCACTGTGCCGCATTGTGATAAATATGGCAACAAAGATGAGGACAATAGTCTGAATAATGTAAATAGTGTACATAATACCTCATCTCAGAAATATAGACAGGTTCAGATCTTTGTTGCCATATTCACAATGTTTCAGCAGTTGTACACTCTGGCCTTCTTCAGAATCTGTCTATATTTCTGAAATGAGGTATTGTAATTATTTAGACTATTTACATTATCTGTCTGTGCCATGTGTCCTCAAGGACATATGGCACAGTGGATAAATGTGTTGGTTAGATCCAGTGACAGGACCCAAAGTTTGAGTTCAATACCCTGTTAAGGCAGTGGAGAACTTTCAGAGGGAAATTAACAGGAGATAACTGATAACTGACATCCATTAAACATGGCACGTGGAACTAGAACAGTCTACCCCAGTGAGTCAAATAAAGGGTTCAGTTCGACATTCCAACCACCTGAAGAAGGCCAGAGCATACAACAGCCAAAACGTTGTAATAAATATGGCAAAAAAGATGTGGACAATAGTCCGAATAATGTAAATAATGTACTATTTACATTGTTCAGACTGTTGTCCTTATTTTTGTTTCCATATTCCCAATGTTTCAGATATTTTATATTCTGGCCTTCTTCAGCTGGTCGGAATTTTGAACTGAATTCTTTATCTCATCCACTGGGGTAGATTGTTCTAGCTCCACGTGCCATGCCTCTTCCAGGTGTCTTAGTTATCTCCCTTTATCTCAACTCTCCATGTTTTTGTTCACCTCTGCAGTAGCCAGGTATTGAACTAACAACTCTTTTGGTAAAGTCACTTGAGTTAGCCAATTTAGTTGTTGATGTTGTTAAAAGTCCTTAAGTGCTATGTTTTTGTTATCAGGTACAGTTTGTGACTTTGTAGCATTAATTCATGAAGTTTAATGTAGGATGGTCTTAATTTATACAATTCCATTTATCTCTTTTTTATGTTCTTCCTATTTAGTTTTGCTAAGGCAATAAAATGCTTTTGCATGTACAATGTTATTTGTAATTTAATTCCTGTCTCTTTTGTTTCTCATGTAAATTTCCATATCTGCTATGAAATATCTGGTGGCTTCACAAAAAAAATATACAAATCTTCAAAGATAATTAAAACCTCCTGATGAAAGGACAAAACTTTCTTCAACTTAAACATCCCAGCATATAAGCTGTGACATTTTATATCTTTGGAAATCACCAAAAAGCAACCTAAAGAAAATTAAAATGAAAATTTATGAGGCTAACAACACAACTCCCAATTTGCATACTTACACCCTTATGCAATTTAATTGAAACAACCACTTTAGTTTCCTTTCTTTCACCATACGGTCAGTTTTAGACCCACTGGAGTGACAGGGTGTAATCGATTTCTATTTTTTCCTCAGTTTAGGTCATTTGCAGTGGTGTGCAGTAATATGAATCTATTTTCGGGGTGTATCATGAAATTTGTTTGGCCTTTAAAATATTGCGCCACCCATGACTGCATCAGATTTTAATCACGCCCAGACTCTATTGTCCTGACTGACAGTGAGCAAATCAAAGTACTAGACTGTCCTGGAAACTGTCCTAATTTAAATCCAATCAAGTATCTATGGTCAATTTGCAAGGAATGACTTGGTAGAATAGACATATGAAGTACTAACATGTGCACTGGGTCATGTTTCATTGGGAAAAATACGAAAAGAAAAAGTAAATTATAATGGAATTATTCATTTTGTTTCAATTAATTTGCACAAGGGTGTACTTCATCATACCACAACAACATATGATATAATTATTTACTAGTAGTGAGGCAAGATTGCTAAATATTACCCAATAGCTTGAGTCTATTGTTATGGACAGAAGATCAAACAGAAAATGTCAAATTGCTCATTATATAGATAGATTAACATCATCAGCAATATTCATAAGTTAAAAAGCCACGTAGATTTTACTTCACATATGGACAATTATTTCACTGTCAGAATAAATTTATTATCTCAAGTGATAGTCAGAAATTTTTTTTTCAAAATTTGTTGCCAGTTATATAGATTTGTTTTTCAAAGATCAATGTTCCTTTTGCAAAACATCAGAAATTGATCTTCTTATTGACTCTTCAATAACCCCGAATATCTACAGCCAATATTCATTAGATAAATGTCCACACATTTTCTTTCTGAGAGTGCTATTAAACAAGGCTTATTTAAAATCATAAACACTCTGCACATTTCTATATTTCCATATTTCTTAAAATGAATAGCTTCTGATTTACAGAATGAACTTTCTGATTTACCTTTCTTGCTGAACAAGAACTAACCACCCATCTTCCCCAGTTTTCCAATATGAGGACTTAACCCCCGTCTCTGAGTGTCTCTTCTGACACATCAAATAATGGAAAGATAATGTTTCCCAAGAATATCTGAAGCAGTTCTATAAATCTTTGTTATTCTAAATGTGCATTTAAATGTCGGCACATGCTGTACATCTGAAGACACACATTAAAAGTCAGAAATTACATTAGAAGATGAGAAACCAAGGAACTTTCGAAGAGAGTCTGGTAAAAATTGGCCAACAATTCCTGTCAAGAACAATTTATAGATCTGTAAATATGCACTTTATCTATTAAGCTCTTCTATTATTAACTTTTGTCTTTCTTACTCTTGCCACTGGATTTATATCCATTTACGTTAAAGTGAAGGATGATAAAAAATGAATAGATACTGTAATTGAAAATATGTAAGACTCTGTCACCATTACAGCAGAATATATTATGGAAAAGTTTTTGGATGGTGTATTGAATTTTACTGGAACTATTGCATTGGTAATTTGTACTGTCATGCTAATTTTACACAAAATCAATTATATCTCTCACAAAAATAGATTTATTTGATCAAAACATATATATAAGTAAATTACTATATACAATTAGAAATATTATTCTAGATTAAAAATAAGCATTAGTCGTAATGTTGGAGTTAAAGTGATGAGAGATTTTCTAAGAATATCTGAAGCAGTTTTATAAATCATTGTTATTCTAAATGTGAAGCTACACATTAAAAGACAGAAATTACATTAGAAGACTAAGGAATTTACAAAAGGGTGTCTGATAAAATTTGGCCAAGAAATCCTGCCAAAAACAATCTACAGATTTGACTTTATGCACTTAATGTAATAAGTTATTTAATTTTTTTTAATACTGTTAGTTCACCCAATACAAGGCCCAAGAGCCACTCCAGGTAGAGGGTTACTGAGTGAGATTGTTTTAAGGAGGAAGTAAGAAATGCATATTATGAGAATATGTAGGATAGATATAAGTTGACTCTGGACTTGAAGAGACCAAGATTGTAGTAGTCAGGGAAGCATCCACTTGGGAGTTTGTTCAACAAAATAAGTTCTGGGGAAGAAGATGTCAAAGGAACAGAAAGTTAATGGGGATAACTTGTCACCATAAACATAACCTGGTGGTTCATAGCTGGGAAAGTTTGAGCTGGTAGAACTAAGAAATATCATCTGAACGGCTACCATAGTAACAGGGATAGGGTGGTCAGAATCTCGTAACGTTTTCTTTCTCAGTCTTATCACTAGGTTTATGTCCATGAAGTAAAAAGTGAAGCATGATAAATAGTAAGTAAATACTGTAATTCATTGATTGCCAATGTGGGGTGTGGTAATATTTGGGTGGGGTCTGCGTAGGATGTGCACCCTTCAGCTTACTGTACCAGCAGAATAAGGGGGACAATTCAAGAATGAGTAATTAACAGTGAATTGTTTTCTAGTGAGTCTGAATGAGAGTGTAATGTTAATGTGTGTTAATACATACGATGCATATACAGTATGCATTCATGAAAATATTTGGTGTGTATGTACATACATGTGTAATTGGCATACAAGTTATTTCCCGTCTCCCCACACTCATGTCTCAGTCAACAAAGGAGAGTGCATGATGCATATCACTGGAAGAGCCCATGTTTTCTCGGTCAATCAGCATGTGTGAGCATTATGGTTGGGGGTGGGGGGGCATTAGAAATTTAGAAATATCAAAGTGGGGCATGGCCCAAAATCAGTTGGGGACCATTGCTGTAGTTGATGGGATATAAGACCACACAACAATTTCAACAGGAACCACTAAGAAAAATATCTTTTGATTGTATGTTAAAAATGTTCCCTATAAAGTCCAGTTCGTTTTGTGCATTTATTCAAAATTATAAAATTTTAACAGTTGGTAAAAAATTCAGCCTTATGGTAAATGATGACAAAAAAATTTAGCATTATAGTAAATGATGATGAAAATCTCAATTTTAAATATCTCAAATTTTTCAACCTATATTCTGTTTTGTTTTTTTTTACCTTAAAAACTGTTGAAATATTTGGGGAAGGAATTTATTGAATGGTATATCATTTCTCTCACTTGTGGAACTCTCTTTAAGCTCTATGCTTTACGCATAATGTCAATTGTTATCTACTGTCTTCCTGATTACTCTTTTATTGATCTCACGCCTTAGTAATGTTTCTGCTTTCTAATTCTTTCATATCCAGTAACCCTTGTGTCTTAGTGACTTTACTACCTTGTTTAGGTTAAATCCGGTAAAAGAAAATAAATAAAAATCAAATGTTACTGGAACTTTATCCATGGTCCTTATTTAATTGATAAAATATGCCATCTTTATTAAAACCCACATTCTTATAAAAATATGGTAAGGCACAAAAGCAATATAAATAATAGTAAAAGCATAATAAATAGTGATAGTAAATATTGCTCATAGACTGTATATTGAACCTGGTCAAAATATTTTTAATAGACTGTATATTAAACCTGATCAAAATATTGCTCGTAGACTGTATACAAAATCTCATCAAAATATTGTTTGTAGACTGAATTTTAAAAAACAAAATATTATTCTTTCTGCTTAGTCTGTTCTTACAGATCAAAAGGTATGCTAAAATTTTGCAATGTAAACTGAACAAAATTCTCTTATAATTTTTTTTCGGTTTTAAAATTCTTGTAAAATCTTTGATAGTTATTTGTTTAAACTGGTCGTGAAAAAGTGCAAACTTTCTGGATGCCTATTCTTTTGCCTTTAAAACTTTGAAAGAAATCTCTTATTATGACAAAACAATGACAAAATACCTTGTAAGCTGGAACAGAAAAAAATACTTAGAATTTCGGTTTTCCTTTATGATGTTTGCCTTTGGCAAGCCATAAAAAAAAAATGCTGCTTTCATCTTTTTTTATTCTGTGATTGACAGGCTTGAAAAATAAAATATTTTTCTAATGTTTCAAGTGGATTAGTTTAAATGAAACTTTTACTTTTAGGAGAAAATCTTAAGAGTCTTAAGTTGAATTCCAGAAACACCAGCTAAAAAGACTCCAAGATTAGGATTCGTTTATTTATTTATTTATTTGTTTTGTTTGTGTGTACTTCAGAATAATGAGTGTAAATATAAAAGTTACTTGAAACTAATTAGGAAATGTAAACCTGATGTTAAATAATCCTTTTCAATAGAACTTTATACTTTCCTTTGTGGGTCTTCTTTTTGAACTTTTATCAGAAAAAGATAAGTAACATTAAAAGTAGGATAATATCACCTTAAAAGATTTTTCTCAAATATGTCCTTAAGAAATAGACATAGGAACAACATTTCAAGAGACATTACTTTTTTTTAGATACCCACATGTAGTGATATTGAAATAAGTTTTGCCTTATTTCCATATGTGCACATTGACTTAGATCTGTCTTTTCCATCTTTCCATGGAATAGTCCATTATTTACGAGGCAGAGCATAACATACGTGTTAACGTGGGAACAAGGAGAATTATAATATTACTTTTGGGAAATGTGAGAATTTTATAGCATTCCCCCAATTTGATTTTTTTCTTTGTTTCTCCCTTGGAAATCAAATAGCATCTCTGGTATGTGTTTTCCATCTTTCCATGGAATAGTCCATTATTTACGAGGCAGGGCATAACATACGTGTTAACATGGGAACAAGGAGAATTATAATATTACTTTTGGGAAATGTGAGAATTTTATGGCATTCCTCCAATCTGATTTTTTTTTCTTTGTTTCTCCCTTGGAAATCAAACAGCATCTCTGATATGTGTTTTCCATCTTTCCATGGAATAGTCCATTATTTATGAGGCAGAGCATAACATACCTGTTAACGTGGTAACAAGGAGAATTATAATATTACTTTTGGGAAATGTGAGAATTTTATGGCATTCCTCCAATCTGATTTTTTTTTCTTTGTTTCTCCCTTGGAAATCAAACAGCATCTCTCATATGTGTTTTCCATCTTTCCATGGAATAGTCCATTATTTACGACCAAAGTAGAACAGTGATGGTAATGTTTTTTTATTATCTGATTACAGTCATCACATTGTGGCCATGTTCATATTTGATATTATTGAGTTTTGGCTTTTTCTTTTTTATTATTAGTGCTTCTATTATTTTTAGACTTTGTTAGTATTTTTACGTGGATGAGGCTATCATACTTGTATTTTCTATAAGTATGTTGCAAGTAGACATTTGTAGGATTCTTTGTGTATTTTAAATCTGTCCTAATAGAGCTATGGTCAGAGAGGAATAGCATGATTCTTTTTGATAGGCATAAAATGGTATGTCCAATATAATTATTCATGAATTTGGTTTGATCAGAAACACATTTCCCTAACAGACATGGGAATTCATAAATAATATTGACTCTATATAATTTAGATCAATTATATCCACACGTTCAGTTAAAGATTAAAAAAAAAAACCCTCTTTTATAATGGCTAACAGAATATCTGAAAGCATTCGGATATATAAAACATTTGGACAATTTTTATTTTCCACCTTATCCACAGGAAATGAGGTGGTAATCTTATAGTGGTTTATACTGAAGGCAGATTGAGGCAGCACTTCCAGCCCCTTAAGTTTTTAAATTTTTCACTTTGCTGTATATGCAGTTTGTGCTCGGACATTGTCAAGCTGTAGGAATGTGCATCTTCGACTGGTCATTACCTGGTAGTGAACTTTTAAAGCATCATATACTCATCACAGTTGTTGAACAAAGGTCAGTGTTCATAGCCTGACCTTCTGAAACAAGGTTTCAAGTGCAATACCCATTTGAAATTCCACCAAACAGACCTGACCTTCTGTTGAAACTGCTCTTGTTTGACAACAAGTTCTGAAACCTGGCCAGAACAAAACCACTGATTTCTCTTATTAGGATTACAAAAATAAATCCATTTTTCATCCCCAGTTACAATTTGCTGCCAAAAACGTGTATCTTGAGGATTTGCCAGCCGTTATTTGTAAATGTTCACACGTCATTGAGCCTGGTCATTCATCAGTTCATGAACAACTCGTCGACAGCCTCTATTCAAAAAGCCAAACTTATGGAGGTGTCAATTAATGGCGCTTTGTGAAGAACAAGTTCTGCTGACACATGTGCTTGTGCTTGGCTGTTATTCAACCATTTCAAGCCAAGACTCATTTCTCACAACAGAAATTCTTCCTGACTTTGGTTTGTCTTGGAGTCTGATATCACCTTCCTTGAAACATCTGAAACAGTTTAGTGCCATACATTCGTTGATAGACCTGAGCCTTCCACATCATTAATTTCCTTTGTTATTGCTTTTACACTCTGTCTTCCTTCCACCAGTAGCTTAAAATGACACTAATAGTAACTTTTTCACTACTCATCATCAAAGCTGTAAAATAAAAATAAACAATGTTTATCTGTTATATATGAAAATAATAAACAATTCAGCAACAAGTGGACAACAAGTTGCATCACTGATAAATATAAATATTATAACACGGAATACACATTGCCAAAAATCATGAGTGAAAATCAAAAACAATTTGGACTCAATTTGGTATATATGGCATAATAAGTTTTGTCAGACATTAAAGTATCAGCCACCACAACTAGATTGCTGCATAATTTATTATTATAACAAGTTCCTAACGTTTTGTACATCGAACCTTTCTAGGACCGACTTCGTGAAATACAAGCCTCCACTGTGAAACTACTCTACAACAACTTGTGACACATTTTGTGTGACGAAAGACATGACTTACCTCAGAACTTGAAATGAGCATGAACTTGTCTTGCCTTCAAAGTGGTGACAAAAAGAAATATGCCTGCTATTGAAGACGCAATTTATGTGTGCATATCTCATCCAAAATGAGACGATATTTGCACACAGGCAAATTTTGGCCGTATCAGAGTAGCATAAAAAGCAGGGTGCCAGCAACATGACAGAACCGAAGTTATTCAGCAGCCAGAGTGCAATAGAGCTGGACGTACAGATTGACAGACAGAGAGGAAGTTGAAGTAGGCACAGCTGAGCTGGTGTCTGTTATACAACTGCCTAGTGTAACAGCTGAGAAAGGGAGCCACACAATCCATTTCCTTGAGGCAACTGAAAAAGAAAAAAAATAGCTGGCCTGCTGGCAAGCACTGCACTGCACTTTTTGACCTCCCTCTCATCACGATTTTCTTTACATTTTGTCCTTCAGGACTTTATCAGACTATAAAGTTCTGAAGGGTAAAACATGTCACAAGTAAACTTTTTAATCTTTGTCATTTCCCCAGTGTATATATATATATATATATATATATATATATATATATATATAGTGAACTCTCCTATCATATTCAATATATGAGGGTCAAGCAGCTCAGTTCCGAGGAACTGACAGCCAGACACCATCACATATGATTTGATTATAGTGGTGAAGGCTTTGTGCAGAACCAACCACATTTTTTGAAGGGCTGAATACAGAGACCTGGTGCACTATGTGCAACAAGGTCCCCAAACAACCTTCTGTTGTTTTGAATTTACAGTTGTCTTGGATGGCAACTGGTCTAGGAGATCAGTTGCCATCCAAGGCTATAGAATACAGTCTGTCCTGCTATTTACCCATAGCTGGAGGGAGAAGAAGAGGATTCACACCTTTCCCAAGGGTATTAGCACGTAGATGAATGTAATGGATTCTACTGAAATTCAAACTCAGCTCTCCAATTCCTCAATCTGAGCTGCTATTCACTTCTCCACCATGCCTCCTCATATATATATATATATAATGGACTCTCCCCCCATCGGGTTTCGACGTATGAGGATCTGCCAGCTTATTGATTCAGTTATGAAAGTTTATGCGCTAATCTTAAGTGGCATTTAAGACCCGCTAGCCATATATATATATATATATATATATATATATATATATATGGTAAGTTTTTCTAGCCTTCCCTCTGTAAGGAATGGCCTTTAAGCCTGAATATTATCAACCTTTGATGATTTAATATATATAATATACTGTCTTTGTGTTTTTTTAATCTTATTTTCTGTGAACATTTTTCAGTCCTTGATAGAATTCAGTAGAGTTAGAAATGAAAAATTGGTCATTAATTTTTTTTTCAATTTATCTATGTAGAGTAATTGGCCATGGTTAAATAAATGGAATTCACAGAAATGCCTAAAACAGAATTGACAAAAATTGCAATAAACAATAGCAACAGGAAGAAAAGAACAGGATAGAAATAATAGTAAGCAAACAAAATATATGCCAGACAAAATACCAACAATAAGGCAAAGGAAACGGTAAAAAGGGAAAAGGTTCATAAACTAAGAATGTTGGTAGCAATTATAGGTGCATATTTGCTACTGCTTGAAAAAGTTAAGTCCCAGTTTGCCTAAAGAATCAGGCACTGCATAACCTCTAAAAACTTTGGCTCTCATGACTACTGGTGGCTCTGTAATACAGAACTAAATAAGTACATGATCTCTATTCTACCCCTGCCCTCTTCAATCGATTTGAGATGTTATCATCCTCTGCTAATAAAGCTGAATGCTTTGCCTGTAAATTCTCAAACTCTACTCATGAATCATCTGGACTATCCCTAACTTCTCACTTTGAACTGAATCTCTGTTCAGTGATATGAATGTAACACCTTCCTTGATTTCTGCTATCATCCCTAACCTTGATCCCCACAAAGCATGCAGACCCGATAGCATCCCTGTAATAGTCATTAAAAAGTTTGCTACTGAACTAGTTCCTGTTTCTACTAAACTGTATAAAAATGACTTACTGTTTCCAGTTTTCCTGTTGGCTGGAAGTCATCTGTTGTTCCACTTTTTGAGAACTCTGGGGGACCATTTGACCCACCCAACTATCGGCCTATTAGCCTTCTGCCTCTTTTAGGGAAACTCCTAGAGATCCTAATCAATTCTGAATTGGTTCATCATCTCTCATTACAGGGCCTTTTCCCAGACAAGCAATACAGCTTTTGTTTCTCCAGATCAAGTGCTAATGTACTAATGATAATTGTGGAAAGAGTCTGTCATGCTCTAGATAAAAACGGTGAAGCTTGTGCTGTAGCATTGGACATCTTGAAAGCCTTTGACAGGGTCTAGCATTCAGGTCTTCTTCACAAGCTGAAGAGCTATGGTATCTGCAGGCACATTTTGGAGCTGATCCAGTTATTCCTATCTAATTGTGAAAGGAAAGTTATCTTGAATGTCCACTCATCTACATCCTTTGAAATTGATGCAGGTCTCCCCCAAGGCTCCATCCTTGGTCTTACACTGTTTTTAATCTTCATTAACAACATTCCCAATGGCATCAGCTCTCAATTTAGCATCTACACTGATATCTCTACCATTTACTCCTGTATTGATAATAAAACTGATCAGTTAGACAAGGTCAAAATGGCAGCTGGTGTACAAAACAACCTCATGACCATTGTTAACAGGGGCAAAAAATAGCTTGTCACTTTTAATGCCTCAAAAGCTAAAACTTCTATCCATTAGTCATCTGAGAGACTCCTCTCTGCATTCTATCAGTATGGCTGATGCTATCCTCCAAGAAATTGACTCATTCTCGGGCTAGCGTTCTCAGGTGACATAAGATAGAAAGACTAAATTGAATCAATTGCTAGATCAGCTGCTAAGAAAGTCAATTCACTGTGTTGGGTGAGACAATTTTTCTCTCCAGTATCTATATATATATATATATATATATATATATATATATATAAGTCCATTATGCATCCATGTTTAGAATATTGCTGCCATATATGGTCTGGTGCTCCTGTTATTCTCCTGGAGTTCCTTGAAAAGATCCAATGAAGAATCAGTTATATTACTGATCCTGATCTGGCAGCTCAGCTTCAGTTACTAACCCACTGCTATAAAGTTGCCTCTCTGTGCCTTTTTTATAAATACTTTCATGATAATTGTTCAGATGAGCTCTTCACTATGGAACTTAGACTGTATGAATTTAAGTGCAATACTATACTGGTGGCAAGATCTCATCAATTTACAGTTGGGCTAGCAAAATGTAGACATAACTTCTATACTAACAGTTTCTTGCACTTCTCACTTGTGGAATTCCATCCCAGCTCATTGCTTTCCAGTCAACTTTGATCTGCAAAATCTTTAAATACAATGTCAATCACTATTTACTGTTCTCCTGATTGCTCTTTTCTCTTTCTCCTCATTACTAAAGTTTCTCTTCCTAATTTCTCCACATTCTGTCATCCCTTGCATACTATTGGCAGTGTTCCCTTGCTTGGGGTGATGCTGATTAAAAAGATATATATGCTGATTTGAAATAGCACCAAGTGCTAGTTAGTTTATATTATAACACAAATAGAAGGTTCTGACATTTTACACTGTCTTGGAAATATATATATATATATATATATATATATATATACACACACACATTGTCAGCAGGCAATGTAAGTTTAATAAAGACATGTAAACACATCTAGAAACCCTATATGTACATTGTCAGCAGGCAATGTACATTTGATAACGATATATAAATACATCTAAAAAATGTATAGATACATTGTCAGCAGGCAATGTATGTCTCATAAACACATCTAAACACATCTCGAAAGTATATAGATGCATTGTCAGCAGGCATTGGAAGTTTTGTTAATTCATATAAGTCTGTCCACAAAAGAATAAGTGTTAATATGTTTTCATTAAATTACTAAAGAGACACTGATACAAATAAATAATTGTGTTAATGTTTCACATTATTCCGATATATATATATATATATATATTAATAATTTAACACCAAGCAAGGCAATAAAGCCTCTAAGATGCAAGAGGTTACTGAAAGTAATAGAAACTGAGAAAATGTTACTGCAGAGAAAGGACAATAAAAAGAACAGGACAAACAAGAACTGAAGATTCACATGTCATTTAAATTTTTGAAGATCATAATTGACAAGAAATCAAGACGCCAAAATAATTCCGCAGACAAGAAATTTAAGGGAAGAAACTTTTAGAATAAATTTACAGTTTCATCTAACAATTTCAACTGTAAAATGATGAGACCTAGCTGCCAATTTAGTACTATGCTTAAATTTGTGATGTTGAGGTGCCAAAAAGGAAAAATTGCCATGAAAATATTTTAAGAAAAGGTACAGGGAACTATATTACATTGTCCTGGTCAAAATGGATAATGTTGCAGATTATTTGGATTTTGTAAAAAAAATCTCTAGATACATAGCAGAAGCACAAGTCCAGATGTGGTAACAATATTCAATGCATGAACAAATGGTAGACTTATAAATATGCTAGATTGATTTTGGTGAGACAAATTGTCTAGCACAATAATGGGTCTTATTTTACAGTAAATTGAACATCTGTCAAGTGAGTGAGACATATATGAGACAAAAACATCCATCTACCAGTGAAGCAAGTTGTAAGGGGGTGCTGAAAAATTCTTTGACTAACCAGAAAGGGATTAAATAAAACTTTCTTATATTTGGTCAGTTTTGTTAGATTTATAGAGGTGGGTTTGGCCAAGAATATTTTAACACTGACTGTGTTGTATATAAATATAATATACTTAACAGTATATTATATTTATAATCCACAGAACAAATGTTGAAGACTAAATTGGCAGCATTGTTAAACGTGAGCTTCACTCAGGCTTCTCCCCAGGGCAACCAACTGCCACATGGTACAGCTTACAAGCCCATGGTGCCATTTTCCTATGGAAATATATCTCCAGCTTGCAGTCCTCAATTTGAGAAAAATCCATGACGAATGGTTTCTTTGTTTGAAGGGAATATATCCTTGCTAGTAAGATGAGATAAATCCAGCCCACTAGAATCTGGAATCCTAAATAGGGCTTCTCTAGAAACACAGATGAATCTCTGGTAGACCCTATCTTTTTTATTCCTTTTCCAACTGCTTTATCTGTTGACCATTACAAATGAATATACATGCTGAAAAAAATGTCCCAAACTAAAATAAAAACAAAGTTTAACAAAATATTTGTTATTTTTAAGAGGAAAGACCAAAGAATATTTAGCACTGACTGTATTGTATATAAATATAATATACTGTTAAAATCCATAGAACAAATGTTGAATACTAAATTAGCGGCATTGTTAAACGTGAGCTTCTGCAGAAATACAACCAATAATGAATGATGATATTAATTTCCTGCAAGCTTGAAAAATTTTCCTATGCTGTTTTTTTATTCCTTTGTTGATTATTCTTTTAAAGTTAAGTTTTTTTTAAGTTTTTTATATATATATATATATATATATATATATATATATGCAAGGCTGGGGTTTACTACCTCTGAACCCCCCAAACAGTGAAAACAAGCCTGATTGGGGCCCCAGCAGTGCTATATGATCCTTGCTTTTTTTTTTTTATCAATAATTGCTTTTTTTCTACCTACATTTGTTTACATGACAATTTAAACTAAGCAAAACTCACTGTTCAAGGATGAAATATTTTCACAGATTCTGACATCGTTCTAGGGCCTTTTTTTGTATGCCCAAATCTGTGAATTTGTTTTGCTCATGCTAAGTCTCAAAAAACATAATGTTGAATGTGTCAAAATTTTTCGACTTTTTAACAAGAAAAATCTTGAGTTGATGTTAAAAATTGCTGCAAAACATTATTGATTTATTTAAGATAGAATGATCTATTATGACATATCTTGAATTTGTACTTAGCTACATTGCATGCATTTTCAACTTTTTCTAATTGAATTGTTCACTTATATTGCATAAGATCCATTATTGTACATAATTAGATTAAAATAAAATATTTTATATGAATACTATCTTATGAAAATTGAGATGTAGTAGAGTAGTGGGGCTCATATCATTGATTTGATGGAGACAAGACAGTTGCACCGGCCCTGTATATGTATGTACATACATACATACATACACACACACACACACATATATATATATATATATGTGTCTGTATGTATTCAATTTGTTCATAACCAATTGTTCATAAACATTTTTGGCTCTCACCAGTCAAGGTGCAATTGAAATGCACCGAAACGAAGTTGCATCATTGTAGCGAGTAAACTGTTTTTGTCTATATGATATAATTATAATAAATAATTATCGCTCTACTATCGGTATTGATCCCACTTTTGAATTAATGCTACGAACGTTAAGATTTATATATTATTTTCATTCTCACTGCACCGGATATATATATATATATATATATATATATATATATATATCTGTGTGTGTGTTCAACCGAATTATTTTGAGAGCATGAATGTGGATATAAAGCAAATTTCATTTTTACACAACAGTGCTCAATATATATATTATTTATTATAATTTTTTCATATAGATAAAAACTGTTTTTGTCTGTATGATAAAATTATAATAAATAATTAACGCTCTACTATCGGTATCGAGCCCTCTTTTGAATTAATGCTGTGAAAGTTAGAATTCATATATTACTTCCATTCTCATTGCATCAGATATATATATATATATATATATATATATATATATATATATATATATATATATATGATAAGTTTTCAAAATGTCACAATAGAAAATCTTTCATATTTTTCAGTGAAGACATTATTTTCTTTGGTGGTGCCATTTTGCAAAAATCACACAAATATATCATAATATAAAATGTAGAACAGCAGAAATATCAGACTGCCTAACATTTATAGAATATAGATCAATCAGGTGCATTAATAAAAAGTGGCTGTATTAAAAATGGAAACTAAAAACATCAGAACAGAGTTGTGTTGGAGAAAGAAAATCTGTGATACATAATGAACACATCGATGTGTTGATGCTCATGTGGATAGAATGACTTGTCTGCCATCTTGTGTTTATCCTTGAACTTGCTTCTCATGGGACACCAACAACTTATCCAGATTTTAGATGAAAAGGTCTTAAACGTCATTTCTAAATTTGACTCCCATAAGCCAAATGGAGGTGACAGGATGCCATTTGCCACCTGAAGAAATCAAAAAAGTATCGTTTTCCATCATGACAATGCAAAACAAGCCTTGCAGAAACTTGAAACTTGAATAATTGAAATGGGAAAACTTCCAGCACTGACTTTATTCTCCTGTCCTGCATCCTTTGAAATTTCAATTGTTTCAGTCTCTACAGAACAATTTAAATACCAAAAAATTTAACTTTGTACAGTCAGTCGAAAATTAACTCCCAACCTTCTACCAAGAAAAAACACAGTTTCTGCTCATATGACATCAATAAGCTTGTAAGAACAATGGCAGACAGTTGTTAAAAACAATGGAAATTGTACTTGACTAATACATGTTTTTTTTTTTTTTTTGCAAGCATTTAAAATTTTGTTTTTAATTTTCTATTTGGGCACATACTTTTACGGTGATCTAATATTATGGAGTGAGGCTAAGTACAAATTCTGGTTATCTACAGTGTCTGTGTAAACATAAGCTTACTAGATACCATAGTTTAGCATATAAAATCCAAAAGATGTTTTTGAGTATTTTTTTTAGAAAAAAAGCTGTTACATGACATTAAATAATTTGTGTGTACATATATATATATATATATATATATATATTGAATTAAAAAAAACAACTTTAATATTTTAGGAATCGCTTACACATTCACTACCATGGTTTTTTAGGTGAGAGATGCTAGTTAACTTCCATGCTTGGTTGGCTTTACAATGTTACAGAAGGGGAGGGATAAATCAAGATTAATGGTTGAAACCAATGTAACATATATTGATTCCTAACTTTTAATATTTTATTATTTTATTTATATATATATATATATATATATATATATATATATGTGTGTAACTGAAATTATATTATATAAATCTAAAAATTAAATTATCTATTTATTTTATTTCTTTCTTGTATATATATATATATATATATATAGGAATACAACAAAGTGTAAAAGTTTTTTAGCAACAGCATTTTTTTTTCACATGTGTTAGGGTTGGGGTGTCCCATCAGAGTGAATGATGAAACTATTAAAAAAATGCATTAGGATTTTTAAGATTAAGAGGGACAATAAATTAAATTACCATATCAGATTCAATGACCAGAAATTGATTCTCATTTTTTTCTTTTTAGAGTAGTTGGTGTCTGTTGGATATAAAATTCATTCACTCCAAGTAGGTTTCTGTATTTTTAACTATTAGCTTTTATTGTGCACCTCTTGCTTTTGTCATGATACCGATACTTTTTTCCATAATCCCCACTTTTGTTTTACTTCAGACACTATTCTACATCCTCCTGATATATAACAGTAAATCTGAAATAAAATTACCTATTCATGTATGTAATCTCTCTCTCTCTCATATATATATATATATATATATATATATATGTGTGTGTGTGTATGTATATGAGAGGGAGGGATTACATGAACGCCAGATTTCTATGCATCTTACAAAATAATGTAACCAATTTTATCTGTCCATAATGAAATTGTCTAGGATTTATATGCAAACTACTTCGTGTCATGACCTATATAATAAAAAATTTTTTCTAGTGAGTTTGAATTTACCTTAGATCACATTCATTTGGTTAATCACAGTAAAGCCCACATGCCTATTTTTATTTCTGTTTTTTTCTTGAGAAAAAAGAGGAAGTATTCTGCTTTTGAAATTAAAATAATCGTTGACTCACCAGTAGTTTAACGTCACCTGAGATGACACATTTGTAGTGTTGAAACATTATTGCAATTGTGTTGTGATTTTTAACATGTTTTTGTTCTAATATTCTAAAATAAATAATATTTAGCTCTACTCTGTATTGAGTCCTCTTTTAAATTAAATGTTATGGACAGTATAATAAATATGTTACCAAACATCACCTGATAATTGGAACAGATTTTAAGTTCCAAAAAAAGAGAAAATTTTTATGTAACAATGTAAAATATTTTTATAATAAAAAATATATATATATATATATATATATATATATATATATATATTTAGGCAGCATATCTTCATTCAGACATGTTTCAATGAATAATATAGATATATTATGTCTATTTATTTGTATACTGATGCTTTCCAGTTCTCTAATCAGATTCTTGATGTTAAAATGAAATAATCAAGAGAAGCCCCAATTTTTAATTCTAAACCAAGTATGTTCGGTCTTTTCCAAGATTATCTTCAAGGGTAAATTCCAAAAACGAATGTGCTCTGTTATGGTTATTTTGAAAATGGTTAATTTATCTGTTGCAATTATGTAATTTTTTTCAAAACAAGTGTTTCAATATAAGAGGGTTGACCTGAAATTGGTTGAAATGCAAAATGGCATTAGATGATTGTTATATGTAATTCACTATGTTGCTGATACACTTGTAATAAATTTTGTTGAGTGTTGGTTGATTGACTTTAATATAGAGTGCCTTGATAATTTTTGTTTTTTGGGGTTTTGTTTTTGGGTTTTTATATATATATATATATAGTGTTTCTGTATTTAGTTTGTTAATTTGTTTATTATTTACTTAATTAGTTTATTTACTTATTTAGATTTCTTGTTTATTTTTTTTGGGGAGTTGGTTATCTTAGTATCTGTCTATATTTCTGAGATGAGTTATTATGTACACTATTTACATTATTTGGACTATTGTTATCTTATTTGTTTATGTTACTGGTTTTGTATGAAGCATGTTACATTATCTGCATTGTACATAGTGCATATATTTGCATTTTTCATGAAGGTATTTTACAAGATATTTGCTTTTGTTTTTCGATTTTTAAGTAATATTGTAAAGATTTATTTTCATGTCTGCATTTTGAGATAAGTTCTGATCATTTATTCAGTAATTTGCATTTGTCTGGGAAGGTAATTATAGATTTTTTCTCCTCCTGACAGAGTTTACAGTTTTGGGATTTATTGTTGTTTGCTGGTGCTTTTTTCATTATTTTCCATAATATTTTTGGTGTCATCTGTTATTTTTTAATCTCCCAGATATATTTAGAAAGCATTGTACTGGTTGCATATTTACTACATGTAAAGGATGTTTTGTGTGCAAAATTTTTTTGTTTCCAAGGTTCTTCAGTTATGCCTATGTATATTTTGTCTTCATTATCTACTGATTTTATAGTGGTTTGGTGTATTGTTTTGGAAGCAATTGCTATTTAAGTAACATTTAATTTTTGCTCAGATAGGGTTGATTTGTTTTGGTTTTTTATTATTCATGTTATGTTCTAAGTGAAACCTTAAATGACTTTTACTGTGTTTCTGTTAAATATCTTGTGGAGAGTGCTTGATGAGAAAAAGTGATTGTTTATGAGTTTAAAGAATATTTTTCCTACATTTGATTTTATGATGTGAGTTGATCGAAATGTTGTTTCTTTATCTCTTTGCTTGTTTGTACTGTGTCGTGTGTCTGAGAGTGTTAGTGAAAACCCAGTAAAAAAAACCTTTTAAAGATGTTTCATAATCGTTTTTGGCATTGTTGAAAATGGTTTCATTGGAAGAATTGTTAGAAAGAATGAATGTCCTTACATAAAATAATAAATAATGAGTAAAAAGTAGGCAATGTAATTTTCATAACGACATCTAAGCACATCTTGAAAATATATGCATACATCGTCATACAACATTATAAAACAGTTACAAATAACTACATTTGGATCTACAATTATTCCTACTCAATAGCCTTTAGAAGAATTTGAAGCAACCGTTATCAGCTACCCAGTAACAGTTGAGATAATACAATAGACATTGCTCCACATAATATGCCAGTGGCCAGCATATATAAATAGTTGAGCCAAAACACATCACACATGGCCTGAAGATTACATTGAAGCATGAAACAGAATGTTGCTGCTTGGTTTTGATCTCAGTGTCCACTATTATATATAACATTTGAACATAGTAGATCTACTCAACTTAAAGCTTAATGGCTATTGACACATTAACAGATTCCTAAGCTCTATAATAAAATACATATATTCAATGTCAGTCTCACCTTGGAACCCCACTACCACACTCTTATTGTTCATAATTGTATCTTATTTTATCTTTCCTTCTAATTTTTATCCCTGCTTTCTAATATGCAACATTTCTGCCTAAAGTCTGTAAATTTATTTCTTGACTATTTACTCATTTTTTAATTTTTTTTTTCCTCAATAGGAGTAGATATGTTTACCTATCACCCGGTTCACACTCCTTCTTGGTCTTTTGAACAAGTGAAGAGGCTCATCCTATGTTTCTTGTTTAGAATTGCGTGTCTGGATCCTGCTAAAGTTTAATTCAACTCTATATTCCTAATGTCCTAATGCCAGAATTCTGAAATTTTATTTACTATTTATTCTTTATTTTTCTCCTCAATAGCAGTAGATAGGTTCACCTATCACCTAGTTTACACTCTCCACCTGATCTTCAAAAGATCAGGTGGAGAGGTTTATTCATTGTTTCTTGTGTAGGGTTGGGTTTTCCATTCCTTCTCAAGTCTCCATTATCTGTATGCTTCTAACATCTCTGTTTGAAATTTTATTAACTAATTATTAGTTTTTTTCCCTATCTCAATAGGAGTCAATAGGTTCACCTATCATCTGATTTACACTCCTTCCAGGTATTTTGAATAAGTGTAGAGGTTTATACCTTGTATCTCGTCTTGGATTGGGTTTCTGGTTCTTTCTGAAACCTAATTTAATATTATACTTCTAACATTTCTGTCTAAACTCTGAAATTTTATTTAATAATAATTTTTTCAACTCAATAGGAGTAGATAGGTGTACCTATAGTCCGGTTCACACTCCTCCTCGGCCTTTTGAACAGGAGTAGATGTTTATCACTTGCATGTGTTTTATGGCTGTTATACCTGACGTACCTATTCTATTATTAATAAACTCTCCCACACATAATAAGTAGTAGTAGCGGTCGCCAGTTCAGCTTAGTGGTGTTGAGCGAGTCAGTCGATGTTGGACATTGGAGTATCAACCATCACAACTAGATTGCTGTATCATTAACTCTTATTACAAGTTCCTAACGTTTTGTACGTCAAACCTAATTTAGGACAATTTATTGAAATACAAGCCTCCACTGTGAAAACTACTCTACAACAATGGCCCAGTCAGTCAGCCATTACTGAATTTCTTTCCATCTCTCAACCAACACCGCTTTATACAATTTTCTTCTTGCTGCTATTTGCCATTTACAAATACTATCAAAATTCTATAAACCTCAAAAAAAATTATTTTTTTTAATCATTTCACCCCAAGCAAGACAAGAGTGCAACTAGTACACAGGGGTTTACAGAGAATGAAAGTGAGAGAAAAGACTGAGTATAAGGGTGATTGAGGAAAGGGTAAAAGATGAACAGGGTTCAAATCAACAGAAGATGGCGGTTGACATTACATTTAAATTTTGAATATTGCAGTTATCAGGGAAGTAAGTATGCAGAAAGGAGTTCCACTGCCAGGAATTGCAAGAAAAGAGGCTGTTGGAGTAGAATTGGCAGTTACATTGAACTATTTCGACATTAAAAGGGTGGGAATGAGTAGCACTCTTAAATTCATGTAGTCAGGGCATCAAGGAAAAAAGCTTGTCATAGCAGTTGCCATGAAAATATTTGTAGAAAAGACAAACATCGACATCTAAGAGAAAGTGACTGAAGTCTAGATGAGTTCATAATGTTCATTTTTGTGTAAATGCCCTCGAGAAATGTGTGAATCCATTTCTTCTCTTCCCAGCTATAGGTAAATAAGAAAGACTGGGTCCTATAGCCTTGGGTGGCAACAGGTTTAGAAGAAGGATGACTCTGAACTGAAAATTTCTAACTATGAGGAAAAATAGCCTCACTTGGTGAAGCATGGTGACACCTCTGAAAACATTGTCAATCAGGGCGGGGTTTCTGTATCTGGTCTAATGAGCCTTCATCCCTGGTGCCTTTACTTATTTAATTTTAATTATTAATTTTGATCTGTAATATAGCTTATTGATTGCTATTTTCCTTACATGATGTTATCATAGGTATATAGTTTTAACTAGAAATCTTTTTTTAGTATCAAGAATTTAAGTGAATTACTTACACTATTTTCATAATTTGGGCTGTTGCCCTCATCTTTATTGTGATATTCACAATTTTTCAGCTATTGTACACTCCGACCTTCTTTAGGTGATAAATGTTAGAATTTCAAACAGAACCCTTCATTTAGTCTGCAAGTGTAGATTGTGAATTTCCCATGCCATGCTTTTTGAGGGGATATATATCTCAGTTTCAGTTAATTCCCTTTAACAACTCTTTGGGTCAATTTTTGGATTTCTCAACCAGCACTTTTAACCACTGAGCCATGAGTTGTGAGTTCAATACCTGGCCACAGCAGAATAGGGCGGGGACTTGGAGAGTTGAGTAACTAAAGGGAATTAACTGGTTTTAACCCTTCCCACTTGTTGTTAAAATCAAATGATACTGAGATTCCATTCAGAGTCTACAGCTTGTTTTAGTAATAACTTAAATTTCTAAGTTCTGATCTTCAGGTCCAGTACAAGGTCTTGGTCAGGAGGTCTTAGCAAATGATGTGGATTCTAGTAGTAGTAGTGTGGGGACTATCTTTCCCTTTGTGTGTGTCCTAGCTGTCTAAAATCTCCAACTTATATGGAGTCCTGCCTCCGGCAGAGATGGGGTTGACTAAGGTCAAGGTTTAGTTGTCTTCTAAATTTTTCTAAAATTCCATATATAAAAATACATTTACTCAAGAGGTTTTCCAAATTTGGGCTTTTCCTGCCTCCTTTTGAGAATGGTCAGAGGGATCAAACAACCCCTTAACTCCCACTCTCTTCATGCTTCATCTCATACTACAACTCCATATTGGCAGTGCTAATATCTCTCTCTTCCTTCTCTTTCTCTGCAGCCAATCTCAGCCTGCTCACAGGGCTGGTGTGACAATTCCAACTTCCTGATGGCACAGCGAAAACAGAAGAGATTTTCAGTCATTAATCTTTCTCTATCAGCTTGCCCTATGCTGGGATCTCTCAATCAATCAGACCACTCAAGAATTGGAAAAAGAAAAATTATTTCTACTCTTGCTAAAATAAATGTTTATCTTTTTGTCCATGGTCACTTCAAAATAGTACCATATATAATCGTGTATCATGTGACGTTTGAAGACCTAATTTTGAAGCTAATTTGACTACATTAAATGATATATATAGTTTGGTCAATGGTGTAGCCAGGGCCAGCAGTACATGCACTAATTTTATATTTTATGTATATTGCAAACCCCTTAAAATTAGCTTCAATATTAGGACTTTAAAAGTTGTATGATACATGAGTATATACAGTCATTAATTTTTTCTTATCACTTGTATCCAAAGGAATCTGAATTAATATTTGGATATAAAATTTTCTCTGGACAAATGTCACATAAATTATAATAACGAATGTGTCCATTCAGTCTCTGTCTCTGTGGGGATGATTCAAAACAAATGGTTTTTCATCGCCCTTTTTTTTTTCTCCAGAAGAATCCTGAATGTTATTTATTTCTGTGACCATTCTGGTCACTTTATTGGCAACATATATTTTTATTTTATCTGACATATTTTTGGATATCTTAATGGTCTTATCAGCAGGAAGGACAGGTAATCTTGGTTTTGCTCAATCTTACTGAGTTCCATCTAGTTAAATTTGGAAGTCAAGATGCCTGGTTAGGATTGATTATATTACAAATCCTCCTTTGGATTTTGTTGAGAATCTCAAGATGTACAATAGGAGCACTAGACCAGATATAGAAACAGTGTTAATGACAGAACTTATATTCACAAAGAGAGAGTTGAAATTTCTGGAACACATGGTGAGAAAAGAAGGCCTGGAGAATTTAATACTCACAGGAGATATTGAAGGCAAGAAAAGTAGCATATTTAACAGTTTTGTGTGAATGAATGACTGAATAAGTACAAAGAATGATGGTTATGGACCAGATGTTACTTAAAGAAACCAGAAGCAGGAACTTGTGGAGAACCATGATTATGTATGTATGTTCTGGAAGGACATAGCATATAAGAGAAGTTGAATGGAATTTAACTGAAATTGAGAAGCCTGGTCAGGATTGATTACATCTTTGGATTTTGTCAAGAACCTTGAGATGAATAGCAGGAGCACCAAACAAGATATAGCGACAGTATTTAATGACCAGATAAATGGTAAATTTTATAAATTTTCAGAGAATTCTTTATTTGAAGGGATAAGCACTAAACTCTGTTCCCAGCAGTAGGTGATGTCATATTGCACATGTATCAAAACAGCAAGATCAACTGGGAGTTTATTTTCATCCAGTTAAGATATAAATTCTTATTTCAACAATGCTATAGGTTTGCCTTTAGCATAGAATTGTTAATCAGACTGATCTATTAGCAATATGGCTTGACAAAGATAACAGTTATGGACAATGTGTTCAAAGGTACTTATCATAATTATTTGACATCAAATATGAAATATATATGAGATTACTTTTCAGCATCAAAAGAGTGTAATTTCCCGTCAGATGGCTGGGTTTATCCTCATCTTTCTGTTTGATCAGAAGTGTCCAGACAAAATGAGAAAAGAAGGAACAGCATCCCTTGTTTGAAGATTCTTTCTCCCTCTTCCATATCATAAATAAATGGAAATTGTCAATTATACAAGTTGCATTGCGATTTTGTATTGTTAACCTCATGTAAGGTTACTGGCTTACCATAAATGTTTCATGATATTTAGTGCTATAGATATTTATTCAAAACCTTTTACTTTTAATTTTACATTATTGTAAATGAAGATCTGATAATCAGTATTTTGGATAAAAGACTGAAATGATTATAATGAATAGAAAGTGAAAATAGGATGGAAACAGAAAGTAAAAGCTACTTGGAAGCAACGTGTTTGTATAACTAATTAAACACATTGTTTTTATTTCTATTTTATTCTTTCTCAAGGGTGAAAATATGATATATTAGAAGAATCCTAACTTTAGAATGGACTTCAGAATTCTGGTATATTAGAAGATGCATAAACAACTTGTTTATATTCAAAGTAATTGCTTACCTTTATTTTTCAAGTTAATTGTGAGATAGAAAAAAAAAAACGCAAATCAGATTCAGATGATGTCAGATAAAATTATCCACAGGATGTAAAGGAGACGACAAAACAGTGCAGAAATTCAGACATAACACAAATAAATTAAAAACAAATGCCGACAGGCAAAAGTGGAAGAGCTTAATGAAAAGTGTCCAGAAATAGAAAGAATATAAAGATAAGGCAATTATGCATAAAATAATTAGAATTAACAGGACAGAAGATGTCCTCATCAACAGGAAGCATAAAATTCAAGGAGGAGACATTGATAATAAAGAAAGAAAGAAAGAATATCCACAGGGATAGAATGAATATATTGGTGAACTCTTTCAGAATGAAAGATGAACTCCTGTAATACACAGAAATATAGAAGGACCAGAAATATTAAAATCTGAAATGAAATCAGCAAAAGAGTGAAAATGAACAGGAACAAAGCAGCAGGACCAGATGGAATAGCAATCAAGATGCTGGCCACCTTTGATGATTTTGGCATTGACAAGATCACAGAGATAATAAATGAAATATTCAACAATGGTGATATACCAGAAGACCTAAGTAGTTCTATTCTGATAGCACTGCCTAAGAAGCCAGGTGCAAAAAAATGCAAACTCCATTGAATAATTTAATGAGCCCTATAAAAAAAAATTAAAAAAAACCTATCATCCAATTTATGATGAATAGAGCACCCAGCAGAATCAGACTTCAAGAAAAATACAGTTTTATGAAAACACTGGCACAAGGAATGTGACATTTACATGGAGAATGATATCAGAAAGATGTGTTTGATAGAGTGCACCACAAAGAACTGTTTGAACTGCTAGGGAAGCTTGATTTATTTGGGAGAGATATTAGAATAATCCAGAATTTATACTGGGAGAAAACTGCCTGTGTTAGGATCGAAAATGAATTCAGTAAATATACAAAAATAGAAAGGTATGATTATGTGCCTTCTCTTTACAGTAAAGCAATCCTGAGAGAATTAGAAGTCCTACCAGGATTTATTATTGGTGCCTAGAATTTTAAAAACCTGAAATATGCAGATAATAAGTGTTGATAACAGACACAGAAAAGAAACTATAGGATCTCCAACATAATGTAGTAAATGAAATCAAGAAGAAAAGACGAAACATCATTTGTAAGAAGACTGTATGATTGTCAGAGAAAGGAACGACCCAACATGCAAATTACAAATTGAAGACACCAAAATCAAGCAAGTGTCAAAAATTTGAATATCTGTATTTCAAAAGAGGATGAAAAAAAAGACACCGAATTCTGAAAGCACACTAAGATAGTGAAAGATGCCTTCCAAAAGCTAAGCAAAGTGTTAAGAAACAAAAAAATATTATTAGAAATAAAGAAAAGAATACTGAAGTCTTATGTAATATCAGTCTTCTTATATGGCAATAGATGCTGGACAATCTCCAAACAGATGAAAAAGGGACTTGAAGTAACGGAAATGTGGTTCTGCAGAAGGATACTGAGGGTACACCTAACCATACATGTGAGCAACAATGAAGTTTTAGAGAAAAAGGGAACAAAAAGGAAACTAATAAGGAAGATTGGAAAATTCAATACTCCCAGAACAGATTGAAGACAAGGGGTATTTAGGAAATAAAAACGTAACCTATCTGGCAAGCTTGAGGGAATGGATAGCGGAACAAGGTTTAGGAAAGATAACATAAAGACAAAATTTATTAAGAACTACAAAGGACAGGAAATTGTGGAGAGCCATCATCACCTACATCCTAAAGGGACATGTCACATAGATGAAAAATGAACTTGAGTAAATGGATGGCAGACAAGGTTTAGGAAAGATAAAGACAAAATCTATTAAGAGCTACAAAGAACAGGAAATTATGGAGAGTTATGATTGCCTACGTTATGAGGTTGCATGGGACATAAAGAAGAACCTTCTGCCATTTCTCTGAAGTGTTCTGTCAGAGAACACTACATGCAACACAGAGATCAGAAGAGTTATTGAGATGGCCAAAGATGCATTCCAAAAGCTAAGCAGAGTATTAAGTGACAGAAAAAATTTTGTTAGAAACAAAAAAAAAATGCAGTTACATGGTGCCTTTCCTCCTGTATGGCAGCGAATGCTGGGCAATCTCCTCAAAGTTGAAGAAGAGACTTGAAGTAACAGAAATGTGATCTTGCAGAATGATGCTGAGAATATCATGGACTGAACATGTGAGTGACAACAAAGATTTAGAGAAAAGGGAGACAAAAAGAAAACTTATAAAGAGACAGTTAAAATTTCTAGTGCACATAATGAAAAAATATAGTTTAGAAAATTTGATACATCTAGAAGACGAGAGAGAGAGAAAAGCACTGCGTAACCTATGTAAAGTGTCTATTTAAATGGTAATCAGAACACGAATTAGGAGATATAGTAAAAAGACAAACTTTACAAACATCTACAAAGGGTAGAAAAATTGGGGAGAGCCATGAACACCCATGTCCTGAAGGGACACAGCAAATAGAAGAACAACTGTGTTAAAACATTTCAAAATCAGAATAATTTTGAAAGATCAAAGTAAGAAAGTTTTTGCCTCAAACTAGATTTTAAAAGAGAGTTGTTTTCAGAGTTCAAAATATTCATGCAGTTCTTTCTACTGTAAAGGAATCAGCATGACATTATGACCTAAAATAATTTGAATTTTTTATTTGTTTGGTTCCCAAAAACATCAGAACAAAGAAAAATCTCTGTCTGGATTTCTGGGATGAGGAGTTATCATTATTTACACTATTTACATTTGGTCTATTGTCCTCATCTTTGTTGTTGTTATCACTGAATTTCTGGGATGAGGAGTTATCATTATTTACACTATTTACATTCAGACTATTGTCCTCATCTTTGTTGTTGTTATCACTGAATTTCTGGGATGAGGAGTTATCATTATTTACACTATTTACATTCAGACTATTGTCCTCATCTTTGTTGTTGTTATCACTGAATTTCTGGGATGAGGAGTTATCATTATTTACAATTTACATTCAGACTATTGTCCTCATCTTTGCTGTTGTTATTGAATTTCTGGGATGAGGAATTATCATTATTTACACTATTTACATCCAGACTATTGTCCTCATCTTTGTTGTTGTTATCACTGAATTTCTGGGATGAGGAATTATCATTATTTACACTATTTACATTCAGACTATTGTCCTCATCTTTGTTGTTGTTATCACTGAATTTCTGGGATGAGGAGTTATCATTATTTACACTATTTACATTCAGACTATTGTCCTCATCTTTGTTGTTGTTATCACTGAATTTCTGGGATGAGGAATTATCATTATTTACACTATTTACATTTGGACTATTGTCCTCATCTTTGTTGTTGTTATCACTGAATTTCTGGGATGAGGAATTATCATTATTTACACTATTTACATTCAGACTATTGTCCTCATCTTTGTTGTTGTTATCACTGAATTTCTGGGATGAGGAATTATCATTATTTTACACTATTTACATTCAGACTATTGTCCTCATCTTTGTTGTTGTTATCACTGAATTTCTGGGATGAGGAGTTATCATTATTTACACTATTTACATTTGGACTATTGTCCTCATCTTTGTTGTTGTTATCACTGAATTTCTGGGATGAGGAATTATCATTATTTACACTATTTACATTCAGACTATTGTCCTCATCTTTGTTGTTGTTATCACTGAATTTCTGGGATGAGGAATTATCATTATTTACACTATTTACATTCAGACTATTGTCCTCATCTTTGTTGTTGTTATCACTGAATTTCTGGGATGAGGAATTATCATTATTTACACTATTTACATTCAGACTATTGTCCTCATCTTTGTTGTTGTTATCACTGAATTTCTGGGATGAGGAATTATCATTATTTACACTATTTACATTCAGACTATTGTCCTCATCTTTGTTGTTGTTATCACTGAATTTCTGGGATGAGGAATTATCATTATTTACACTATTTACATTTGGACTATTGTCCTCATTTTTGTTGTTGTTATCACTGAATTTCTGGGATGAGGAATTATCATTATTTACACTATTTACATTCAGACTATTGTCCTCATCTTTGTTGTTGTTATCACTGAATTTCTGGGATGAGGAGTTATCATTATTTTAACTATTTACATTCAGACTATTGTCCTCATCTTTGTTGTTGTTATCACTGAATTTCTGGGATGAGGAATTATCATTATTTACACTATTTACATTTGGACTATTGTCCTCATCTTTGTTGTTGTTATCACTGAATTTCTGGGATGAGGAATTATCATTATTTACACTATTTACATTCAGACTATTGTCCTCATCTTTGTTGTTGTTATCACTGAATTTCTGGGATGAGGAATTATCATTATTTACACTATTTACATTCAGACTATTGTCCTCATCTTTGTTGTTGTTATCCTGAATTTCTGGGATGAGGAGGTTATCATTATTTACACTATTTACATTCAGACTATTGTCCTCATCTTTTGTTGTTGTTATCACTGAATTTCTGGGATGAGGAATTATCATTATTTACACTATTTACATTTGGACTATTGTCCTCATCTTTGTTGTTGTTATTGAATTTCTGGGATGAGGAGTTATCATTATTTACACTATTTACATTCAGACTATTGTCCTCATCTTTGTTGTTGTTATCACTGAATTTCTGGGATGAGGAGTTATCATTATTTACACTATTTACATTCAGACTATTGTCCTCATCTTTGCTGTTGTTATCACTGAATTTCTGGGATGAGGAATTATCATTATTTACACTATTTACATTTGGACTATTGTCCTCATCTTTGTTGTTGTTATCACTGAATTTCTGGGATGAGGAGTTATCATTATTTACACTATTTACATTTGGACTATTGTCCTCACCTTTGTTGTTGTTATCACTGAATTTCTGGGATGAGGAGTTATCATTATTTACACTATTTACATTCAGACTATTGTCCTCATCTTTGTTGTTGTTATCACTGAATTTCTGGGATGAGGAGTTATCATTATTTACACTATTTACATTTGGACTATTGTCCTCATCTTTGCTGTTGTTATCACTGAATTTCTGGGATGAGGAGTTATCATTATTTACACTATTTACATTCAGACTATTGTCCTCATCTTTGCTGTTGTTATCACTGAATTTCTGGGATGAGGAATTATCATTATTTACACTATTTACATTTGGACTATTGTCCTCATCTTTGTTGTTGTTATCACTGGAATTTCTGGGATGAGGAGTTATCATTATTTACACTATTTACATTTGGACTATTGTCCTCACCTTTGTTGTTGTTATTGAATTTCTGGGATGAGGAGTTATCATTATTTACACTATTTACATTCAGACTATTGTCCTCATCTTTGTTGTTGTTATCACTGAATTTCTGGGATGATTTATTTACACTATTTACATTCAGACTATTGTCCTCATCTTTGCTGTTGTTATCACTGAATTTCTGGGATGAGGAATTATCATTATTTACACTATTTACATTTGACTATTGTCCTCATCTTTGTTGTTGTTATCACTGAATTTCTGGGATGAGGAGTTATCATTATTTACACTATTTACATTTGGACTATTGTCCTCACCTTTGTTGTTGTTATCACTGAATTTCTGGGATGAGGAGTTATCATTTACACTATTTACATTCAGACTATTGTCCTCATCTTTGTTGTTGTTATCACTGAATTTCTGGGATTTATCATTATTTACACTATTTACATTCAGACTATTGTCCTCATCTTTGCTGTTGTTATCACTGAATTTCTGGGATGAGGAATTATCATTATTTACACTATTTACATTTGGACTATTGTCCTCATCTTTGTTGTTGTTATCACTGAATTTCTGGGATGAGGAGTTATCATTATTTACACTATTTACATTTGGACTATTGTCCTCATCTTTGTTGTTGTTATCACTGAATTTCTGGGATGAGGAGTTATCATTATTTACACTATTTACATTCAGACTATTGTCCTCATCTTTGCTGTTGTTATCACTGAATTTCTGGGATGAGGAATTATCATTATTTACACTATTTACATTCAGACTATTGTCCTCATCTTTGCTGTTGTTATCACTGAATTTCTGGGATGAGGAGTTATCATTATTTACACTATTTACATTTGGACTATTGTCCTCATCTTTGCTGTTGTTATCACTGAATTTCTGGGATGTGGAGTTATCATTATTTACACTATTTACATTTGGACTATTGTCCTCATCTTTGTTGTTGTTATCACTGAATTTCTGGGATGAGGAGTTATCATTATTTACACTATTTACATTTGGACTATTGTCCTCATCTTTGTTGTTGTTATCACTGAATTTCTGGGATGAGGGTTATCATTATTTACACTATTTACATTCAGACTATTGTCCTCATCTTTGCTGTTGTTATCACTGAATTTCTGGGATGAGGAATTATCATTATTTACACTATTTACATTCAGACTATTGTCCTCATCTTTGTTGTTGTTATCACTGAATTTCTGGGATGAGGAGTTATCATTATTTACACTATTTACATTTGGACTATTGTCCTCATCTTTGTTGTTGTTATCACTGAATTTCTGGGATGAGGAATTATCATTATTTACACTATTTACATTCAGACTATTGTCCTCATCTTTGTTGTTGTTATCACTGAATTTCTGGGATAAGGAGTTATCATTATTTACACTATTTACATTTGGACTATTGTCCTCATCTTTGTTGTTGTTATCACTGAATTTCTGGGATGTGGAGTTATCATTATTTACACTATTTACATTTGGACTATTGTCCTCATCTTTGTTGTTGTTATCACTGAATTTCTGGGATGAGGAGTTATCATTATTTACACTATTTACATTTGGACTATTGTCCTCATCTTTGCTGTTGTTATCACTGAATTTCTGGGATGTGGAGTTATCATTATTTACACTATTTACATTTGGACTATTATCCTCATCTTTGTTGTTGTTATCACTGAATTTCTGGGATGAGGAGTTATCATTATTTACACTATTTACATTCAGACTATTGTCCTCATCTTTTAGTTGTTATCACTGAATTTCTGGGATGAGGAGTTATCATTATTTACACTATTTACATTCAGACTATTGTCCTCATCTTTGTTGTTGTTATCACTGAATTTCTGGGATGAGGAGTTATCATTATTTACACTATTTACATTTGGACTATTGTCCTCATCTTTGTTGTTGTTATCACTGAATTTCTGGGATGAGGAATTATCATTATTTACACTATTTACATTCAGACTATTGTCCTCATCTTTTTGTTGTTGTTATCACTGAATTTCTGGGATGAGGAGTTATCATTATTTACACTATTTACATTTGGACTATTGTCCTCATCTTTGTTGTTGTTATCACTGAATTTCTGGGATGTGGAGTTATCATTATTTACACTATTTACATTTGGACTATTGTCCTCATCTTTGTTGTTGTTATCACTGAATTTCTGGGATGAGGAGTTATCATTATTTACACTATTTACATTTGGACTATTGTCCTCATCTTTGCTGTTGTTATCACTGAATTTCTGGGATGTGGAGTTATCATTATTTACACTATTTACATTTGGACTATTATCCTCATCTTTGTTGTTGTTATCACTGAATTTCTGGGATGAGGAGTTATCATTATTTACACTATTTACATTCAGACTATTGTCCTCATCTTTGTAGTTGTTATCACTGAATTTCTGGGATGAGGAGTTATCATTATTTACACTATTTACATTCAGACTATTGTCCTCATCTTTGTTGTTATTATCACTGAATTTCTGGGATGAGGAGTTATCATTATTTACGCTATTTACATTCAGACTATTGTCCTCATCTTTGTTGTTGTTATCACTGAATTTCTGGGATGAGGAGTTATCATTACTTACACTATTTACATTTGGACTATTGTCTTCATCTCTGTTTATGTTATTGCGACATTTCAGCCATTGTGCTCACCAGCCTTCCTCAGGTTTATATCGATCTGGGTAACCTACAGAGAATTGTAACCCCTGATGATAATCACAGGTTGCAAGATTTTGAATTACCACCCCCTGACAATAATTACATGTGAAATAAGATTTGAAAGAATCCATCTCATTCTCTGTGACTTTTCACAGTGAAAATACGTATTCTTTTTGCTCCCAATAAAATGTGGGCACTCAACTACAGTCACTGAATGTTGCTTTGAACTCTTCATATTTCATTTCTTATAGGTGTACATGTCTGTGTGTGTATATATATATATATATATATATATATATATATATACTATTTATTCAAATTTATGTAGATGTTTTAAGATCACTACAGAAGTTGCAATTTTGTTTGAATATTGCTGGTGTCTTATCAAAGTGATGATATTGAATGGAAAACAAACAATTTTAGCTTAAACTTTAGATAAAATCATTTGTTTTCCATTCAACATCATCACTTGATAAGACACCAGCAATGTTGAAACAAAATTGCAGCTTTTGGAGTCATATTACAATATGTACATATTATAAATTTCAATAAATACTATTTGCTCTACTTGGTATTGAGCACTCTTTTAAGAATAATGTTTTTGGTTATTGGAATTTTATTCCATGTGTACCAACTCCATACTTTATGAGATAAATATGTATATATTTACTCTTAAGGTGTGCTATATTTATGGGATAAAGTGCTCAATATCAGAGATAGAGCACGTGTAAATATAAAAGTGAACATTGAAGTCAACACTTAGAGGTGACTGGCTGTTTCATGCTAGACGCAATCGTTGTGGCCTGACAATTACGTTTAGCATGAAACAGCCTGTCACCTCTAAGTGTTGACTTTAATGTTCACTTTATATAACTATATCTATCTATCTATCTATCTATCTATCTATATATATATATATATATATATATATATATATATATATATATATGTGTGTGTGTGTGGGTGTATGTATGTGTCTGACAAAAAAATATACATATATGCACATATGTTTGCATGTACTTATATTTCTTTTTCAGGTTTTATAAATATAGTGCTCAATGTTAGGTAATGTAACAGAGATATTAAGTATATATTATTGAATATACATAATATCCAACACACACATATATATATATATATATATATATATATATATATATATATATATATATATATATATACATACACACATACAGTGTAACCCGGATATAAGAGAGACTTCTTCTCCGGTCCCAAATTAGAGCCTGTGTTAATGTATATAAAATAGATCAAACCCGGATATAAGAGACTTCTTCTCCGGTCCCGACAACTCTCTTATATCCGGGTTACACTGTATATATATATACACACACACACACACACACACACACACATATATATATATATATATATATATATACACACACACATACACATGTGTTGTTCATATCAGGATAGATAATCTACCTAGTAACATAGAAATGAATTTTATTGGGTTCTCCAAAAAAGAGAATATTCTAATAATACTTAAATGAGAATGTTTGAAATAATGAGTTATTTCCTATTTTCTTCAAATTCAATTTCTTCTTTCCCCAAAAGACATTATGGGAAAATGGAATATTATCATAGAAAACCACAAATATAAAAATGTTCAAAAAAAAAAAAATTTTGTAAATGATTTAACATATCAAGTAAGCAGAAACATTGTACATATTTGGAAGGATTTTAAGGAAAGAAATTCTGTTCACATGAATGATAAAACAAGTTTTGTCATTGTCACAGAACTCAACTAGTGACTCAGATATATTTGTTAAACATTCTATATTGTGGCATATAACTAATATTTTTAATGGATTTTTTATATGGCATTATATATATTTTTATATGGCATTATTTTTTATTGTCATAAAGATTATTTTTGTTATCTATCAACACAACCTCTGTGGCCAAATTCGTAATGGAAGGTATGAAAAATGTATATATATAATATGTATAATAATATAGGTATATATATATAATATGTATAATATATAAACGTATATATATATATATATATATATATATATATATATATATGTGTGTGTGTGTGTGTATATATATATATATATATATAAAGTATCCTCATCTCTTATGGGACTGACTCCTATCAACAGACAATGGAGGCTGCTTGCATAAAGGACATTAGTTTTTCTTGGCATCTTCCCTCTATGAAATAAACTGTAGAATAGAAACAAAAGCAACACTAAAACTTCAGAAATGGTTTCCCTGATGTGAAAAATGGATACATGTTCAATTCCTGTTGGAGGTACAATTTCTCTTTATTTTTAGTCAATTTCTTTTTATGGCTTTTAGATCTCACTCGAATTATAAGTGATGAGGATAACAAGTCGATTCACATGAGGAATTAACAATTTTATTTCACAAGAACAAAATCTTTAGCAATTTTTAACTTCCATGCCCACAAAAAGAAACAGTGTGTTAAAAGGACGATTTTTTGCTTGACACGACTATTATTTTCATTACATTTACACCTTGGCAATGTTTATTATTTAAAAAATGATGATTAGAATTTTAATAAAACCTGATCATATGAAAGTGAAGTTATACACATGGCACAGTGGATAAAGTCATTAGTTAGATCCAGTGACAGGACCCAAAGAGTGTGAATTCAATACTGGTTAAGGTGGTGGAGAACTTGGAGAGGGAATTAACAGGGTGGAGAATCCATTAGGATGGCACGTGGGAACAGTCTACCCCAGTGAGCGAAATAAAGGGTTCAGTTTGACATTAACCTGAATAAGGCTGACATCCTGAAATAATAAATATGGCGACAAAGATGAGAACAATAGTCTGAATAATGTCAATAGTGTACATAATACCTCATCTCAGAAAATATAGACAGATACTGAAAGGTCGAAAGGTTGTAATAAATTGACAAAGATGAGAACAATAGTCTGAATAATGTCAATAGTGTACATAATACCTCATCTCAGAAATATAGACAGATACTGAAAGGTCGAAATGTTAAATAAATATGGCGACAAAGATGAGAACAATAGTCTGAATAATGTCCAAAATATAGACAGATACTGAAAAGGTCGAAATGTTGTAATAAATATGGCGACAAAGATGAGAACAATTTGAATAATGTCAATAGTGTACATAATACCTCATCTCAGAAATATAAATAATGAAAGGTCGAAATGTTGTAATAAATAAAAAGATAAACAATAGTCTGAATAATGTCAATTACATAGACTCATCTCAGAAATATAGACAGATATTTATTCGAAATGTTGTTTGGCGACAAAGATGAGAACAAAGTCTGAATAATTGTACATAATACCTCATCTCAGAAATATGATTCAAAGGTCGAAATTTATAAAAATGACAAAATGAACAATAGTCTGAATTTCTTTATAGATACTACATTTACTTTCTTCTTGAAAATAAATAATCTATTGATTAGACATATTAAATTTATAAATTGGTAAATTATAAATATTGCAATGTATTAGTTTTTAGAATGTTGTAAATATAAAATTATTCCTGGAAATAAATAATCTAATAAATACATAAATAATGTTTATTATTTTTGTTCAAAATTCTCAAGAGAAAATGTATAAATTGACTTTCATCAGATGTTTAGGTTTTATTCCAATTCTAATTATTGCATTTTAAATCAATAAACATTGCTGAGGAGTGAAGGCAGTTAAAATAATAATAGCCTTGTCAAGAGCAACCCTTTTTTGTGGACATGAAGGTTAAAGTTTGCCAAATTTTCATTGACAAGACTAAACATGATTCATATTAAGCATTCAAGTACTTGGTTTTTACTTACCTTTTGTATGTATAATTATAGAAATTAGAAGATACATCTAGGTCCCATTGTTCTACTACTGAACTAACTTAATGTAACTGTATGTTCTATTTTAACAGTTTCATTGCTTTCACTTCTTGCTTGAGGAACACTCATCGAATTTCTTGCTTCCCTGTCACCTCTGATCTTCAAAAGTGTAAATGCTAATCACCATTTTCTGTCTTGCTGGTTCCTGTTCTTTTATTGTACTTTCTCCTTAATAAAGTCTTCTCATTCTCTTTCACTCTCAGTAACCACTGGCATCTTAGTATCACCTTGATTGGTGATTAAAAATAAACACAATCTATGAATTTCCTATGATTACTATATGTCCAGGCTGTTTAATTTGTCCTCTTTTCTTACTAAATTACAGCTAAAACAAAATGGAATAAAAAAAAAACTATGAGAAGAAAAACCTTTATATGCTTTAAACATTCTTCCAGTTTTCAATATCCATTTGTTGGTATTATCTACTGAAATAATCCAAAATATTTTACATATTTACCATTTCATTTGGCATCTTAATTGTTAAGGGGTCCACCCCTTTTTCATACAAGTGGATTTGCCCAGTGTGTACTTGTACTGCTGCCGGTGAATACCCGGATGTTAGAGAGAGAGAGATACACTGATACAGTAAGAGAGTGAGGTTACCACTTTGTAGGAGTCATAGTTGCGAGCACGTAGACTCCAAAGGAAGTCCTACTTCGATACTGAATTTTCCAAGCTGTATATATATATATTATTATTGCTACTAACCGCATTTTCTGGATCTACTAACCGTATTACCAGTTGTATTATTACGTCAATACATTTATTTGCTATATTTCATTCCTGCGTTTGTCATTCATTTTGAGACCGGATTTCATCTCGGAATCCAAAACATTAACTCTACTTACAAGGAATTAAGCAAATGGGAAGACCATTTTAATAAATATATGAGATTATTATCTTCCATAGACAGAAAAACTGACTTCTAGAAGAGAGATGTGCCACAGAAGAGGTAAGCAAACTAATAGGGACCAGGCAACTTCCCTATTAAGTAAACTGTACAAGAAAAGAAAAGAGTAATACTGTAAAACTGGAGTTCTCTTCCATTGCCAAATTTTCTTCAACAGTGTCTGTGAGAAAACACATCTGGTTATTATACGTTGCTGCAAAAGATGTGTAAAACTTCTCCTAAATCTCCATTTGGAAATCAAAACCATGCCATGATAGATATATATATATATATATATATATATATATATGTGTGTGTGTGTGTGTGTGTGTGTGTGTGTGTGTGTTTCATTTTTTTTTTTATTCCTGGAGACTTATTGGAGAACATAGGAAGGGCTACAATCACACTATTTTATATATATATATATATATATATTGTTATGATACTTAGACTTAGTTGTTATAGATATTCTACGTACACTGACTCAAAGTTGCCAGTGAGCTATAGTTATAGTTCTCTTCATTACCTATTAGCTAAATCAATCCCATTACATCTCCCTGAATCTTTTGGGTTTCACGCCCTGCATGGATCTAAGGCTACATTGCCTCCCTCTCTCACTGGTTTCACAAGTATTTCTTGATATGGGGGACCTTGATCAAGTTCTTTTATTCTCAGTGTCCCATGTTTTGTACTCCAAGTCTTCCAAATAACTTTGATCATCCATTGATTGCTCTGCTTTCTTGTTCATCTACATCGTCATTCGAACGAGCTTCGCTTTGTACTTCCTTGTAATTTTGCTTATATCCTAACTGGTCTGCATGTGCAACAATATTTTTACCATTCTTGCATCTTATAGCCATGTTGTATCCTTTTTTGCATAATGAAATTTGCCTTTTCTGGCTCATTTTCTTTTCCTTTGTACCATATGTTTTCATTAATAGAGTAAGATATGGTTAATGGAGCTCTAATCTGTCTGCCCATTAATGCAGACAGGGTTTCTAATCTATCAGCATGTGGTATCATTCTGT
This sequence comes from Acanthosepion pharaonis, assembly GCA_903632075.3. Taxonomy (NCBI): domain Eukaryota; kingdom Metazoa; phylum Mollusca; class Cephalopoda; order Sepiida; family Sepiidae; genus Acanthosepion; species Acanthosepion pharaonis. The sequence goes on from CAHIKZ030004832.1 coordinate 261,396, forward strand.
AACTCAGCAATAATCCTGGCAGGAAAGTTTCAATCTTGCTGAGGAGTAAATGCTTTCAATCCCATCTTTATTGTTTGGAACATTCATTCAGCAATCCCATTTGATTGAGGGTGGTAAGGAGGTGTTTTATATGGAACACAGCTAATCTTCTTTAACCATGAGCATAGACTTTCATCACAGAATTCGGGAACATTATCAGTTACTAATGTTTTTGGTACTCCATTTCTAGCAAATATTATGCGTAATATTTGTTTTATAGCAATAGATTTTTATGCTGAACTTGAAAAACTTCTGACCAGAGAGAAAAAACATCAACTAGTATTAGACATAAACCTACCCAGTTAACTTGTGCATGATCCATATGAATTCTAGACCTTGGTTCCATTTCCTTAGGCCAAGAGTGTAACTTATTGTGGCAAAAATTCTATATTTTGGCACATTTAGGACATTTGTGTACATGATTCTCCACATCCCATGGGTGTCCCATGCTCCACACTTCCAGTTTTAACCATTTTTGTGCAGCAGTTATCTCACAATGCACATCCTCATGTACACTTTTTAGACCATTTTCTATTGATAATTTGTGTCTGGTTTCTTTGTATGGTCTTCCTGCTTTTGTACAATTACTCTATTTATTCTCGATAAAATTCAACTTAATACTGAATCTTGCAACATCTCCATACCTAATCTATTCATGAGCAACACTTCCATTATTCACATGCCACAAAGCATTTTATACAAATCTTTGTTTTCAGGTTCTTCTGTGCTCAACAGAGCTCTGTCAAGAGATGCCATTTTGTTATGATGGTCAAACTTAGTAGCCATAGATATTCTATTTACACTGACTCAAAGTTGCCTGTGAGCTATAGTTATAGATCTCTTTATGCTAATTACCTATTAGCTAAACAAATCTGAATACATACATACATATATATATATATATATATACTTACACTTTCTCTAAATTCTGTTTTGATTTCCGGAGTTGTTTTTTTCTGTTTTCATTTTGAATTTGTAGGTCTGATGATTTTGATCGTATTTACGATTCCAATGGAATAAATTATGACCATGGCATATTAGTGTTTAAGCCTTTTTATTATATCCTTACTCTGTCCTAGACATTGAGTTCTACCTGGATCCTTCCTCTTGGAAATTTTTTTTCTGAAAATATACATGTATGGGAATTTTTAGATATATTTTTATATGTATGTATATTTTCCACTAATATTATCTATATATATATATATATATATATATATATATATATATATATATATTCAATATGTGGAACATCCTCTAGTTGCAAAATAGAATCTCATTGTGCCAAATACATTATTGTAAATATTTATAATAAAAGAAAAATTATCACAATGGACAGATGTTCCCTAGAAAGTGCTAAAACAAACTATATTCCTTAGTTTCACCAGTTCCTACCTTCACAGCTAAAACCCGCCATGCCATGTCCATTGTAGCAAATTAACTTCATTCCCTTTGTATTCCAGTGGTGAGAAGTAAGTGCCACTCAAGCATTTTCTTCCTTACATTTTCCTTCTTCCCTATATTATGGAACTGACTCCAAAGAAAATGCTTCTCTGATTGCTACAATCTGAACCTTTCATCTTCCTTATATATCTGCATAAACTGTGCCACTTAATCTGCAACCCTCTACCTCAAGTGGCTTTTGGGCCTAGTACACAGTGAACATCATTTTAAAAATAACAAAAAAAACATATAAGTTGAAATTTACATGTTATATTTATATAAATAATATACATTGTAAATTTAAGCATAAGTCTATTCCAAGAATTTTGCCGACATCAATTGGTTAATTATTTTGTTAAAACATTCACTTGCAAAATAAAATCTGATATACTGTAAATAGATAGATAATGAACAGACTGAGATAGATGGCTAAATAATAAACAGACTTGTATAGATATGGAATAATCAATATTCTACTTATTTTCAAGAGAATGAATAAATTAAATCATTTTTTATTCTTAGAGTATTGTGTTTCAGCCAATAAATATCCCTTGATAAAACATCAAATAAAACTATATAATATATAACATGAGAGAATATATATATATATATATATATATATATAAATAAGATTAATGTTGGGTAATGAAATAAGAACATGGAAAAAGCTGATAGCACTTTTCATCTTTTGAAAGTACTTCATCAGACTAAAATAATGTTCTTATTGATACAATTATATATAGATGTGGGGGAAGGATGTGAAAATGTTAACATCAGCTATATTAGTTTGTGTATTCATTATAAAATAATGGCATATTTTAGAATAAACTTTTTGTCTCCGACTATATCTTTATATCATAATATTTGTACAAAAATATATTACTCATTTCTAATTGTTAATGTCTCCTCTTTGTTAATTTTATATCAAGTTTCTTCTGAATTTAATTTACACATCATCTTAAACATGAAAAAAAGAAGAGATGTGTTTACTTTTTGGTATGTGTTCAAGATTAGTTATAATGCTTCTCAAACTGCTGCCAATATTAATAGAGCTTGGGGGTAAAGGATTCACTTGTGATGTAACAGTACTACACTAATTTCCAAAGTTCTGCTATGGGGATATGTGTCTTGAAGATGAAGGTGGTAAAGGATGTCTATCTGCAATTGACAATCAACATCTGAAAACACTATTTGATCAAAGCCCATGCCAAATTGAAAGAGAAATGTCTCAGATAATGGATGTCAGCATTTCAACAATATTGGACAAGCTCATGAAAAGTTGTATGAAGAAACTTAATAAATGGGTTCCACAGGAACTCAAAGAAAGTCAAAGAATTTCATATTTTAAAATGTTTTCAATGCTGCATCTGCATAAATCAAATGATCCATTCCTTGATCAGATAGTGACTTATGATGAAAATTGGATCCTTTATGACAATTGTAATTAATCAGCTCAGTGGCTTGATCATGATGAAGGACACGAAAACTTTCTAAAACCAAAATAACACCAACAGAAGTGGTCTGTCATTGGCATTATCCATTACAGCTTTCTGGAATTTGACCAGAGCAATGCTGCCAAAGTTTACTATGAGCAACAGGTTAAAATGCACATTCTGTTAAGGCATATACAACTGACATTGGTTCATTGTTAAAGCCCTATTGTGCATCATTACAATGTTCAGCTGCACATTGTCACTGCAGAATCTTATGGATGCACCTTATTGCATACTATAGTAACAGGAATAGACAGTACCCCTGCCTCCTAAAAAATTAACAAAAGTCATTGAAAAAAAATATAACCACTTTCTTGTTTCACTTGGCTGATTTAAATTCCAACAGGCACCAATATATCACATTTTGTCCTAAAAAAGCTAAAATTGACAGACATTGATGAAAAGCATTGTTTATATCTTTTGTATTTTGTCTCATCGTCATATATATGTTTTGGTTACATCCTACAATACACATGTGTATCATATAAGTCCTACAATACACACGTGTATCATATAAGTCCTACAATACACACGTGCATCATATAAATCCTACAATACACACGTGCATCATATAAATCCTACAACACACACGTGCATCATATAAATCCTACAACACACACGTGCATCATGTAAATCCTACAATACACACGTGTATCATATAAATAAATTTGTATGCAGAAGTGCTTCGAAAAGTATGCAGACTGGTGCATTGTGATTAACTGAATTTTGATCTAAAATTTCTAGTCTATAATGTTTGATTTATGTGATTAATATTGAATAGTGCATTGACAAAAATTTGTGTTGAAAAATAAGTATGTGTTGTGTGAAATAAATTTTATTATTAGACTGGTGAATTATTAATGCATCTATCTCTATCTCTCTCCCTATATATGTATATATATATATATATATATATATTCACTTTCCTCCAAAACTCTCTGGGATATATAAAATTTATATATCATTATCCCATATATATATATATATATATATATATATATATATATATATATATATATATATATATATATAAAGAAAGAACAGTCAGATATATAATCTAGAGTTCTTTTACATTTATTTTTTTTAAAAACAGTGCTCGATACACTTTAGACCATAATATTATTAGTTTTTAAAAATATGTATTCATCACAACACACAAATTACCATGTTTCAAAACCAAAACCTAAATCTTAAATTAAACTTAAATTTTGAAGTCAAGCTCCATTTTTAAATGATGCAGAATAACTATAACATATATAAGTTATGTCTGTCGAATGTTTTATGAAATTTTTCAAATTTCCAAATTAGTTGTTTTATGTTATTGATATTGATGTATAAAAGGGGCTGTTGAAAAGCCCTTAGCTTGATCTGCCTGTACAGAACTATCTATACACACACACACACACACACACACACAATGATTTGAATGATTCTTCTCATTCATCATACAAGAGAATAACTCAAGTACTAAATGAGTTGAGAAGAGCAGTCAGCGCTTAGGGTAATGCACTATTTCTTTGGCATGATGTCACAAACAGTATTCTCACAATGCATGTGGATGATTTTATATTCGGTGGGAAAAAAAAAATTTCAAGAAAGATGTGATCTCAGAATTAAAAAGGAAATTCAAAGTAGGGACTCATGATAATGGAATATTCTAATTTTGGAGATTAAATGTTAAACAGTCCAAGAATGGAATTATCCTAGACCAAAATCTCTATGTATCATCCACATCACCAATAGAAATAAAGAAAAGGTAAAGATCCTTGAGAAAAAATAGTGAGATGAGTCAAGATGAAAGGACTGTGTTAAAAAGACTTGCTGGTCAATTAATGTGGATATCTACCAAAATATATAATTTGATGTCTGTAGAATGAGTAATACTGGAAAACATCCTAAAGTGAAAATACTTTTTGAGGCAAATAAGTCATTAGCAAAGTTGAAATCCAAGAGAGGCTTCATATCTTTTCCAAATTGTGGAAACCTTCAAAAGTGAAAGTTATTTGTAATTCTAATGTCACTGATGCCAGCATGCTGATGGTAAAATGGACGAAATGACCCCAATGTGTTGATCATCAATGAACTTTGATCAGGTAACAAAGAGTCCATGCATCCTGGATAAGACAATGAACTACGTCTATATCCTGGATAAGATGATAAACTATGTTCAACAACAAGATTAGGAGGTTATGAGGAGTGTGGAACCACCTCTTAATTGCTGGTGTTCCCAGGTCCATCCTGACCCAGGGTGGTAGCACCTGTTAGGGTCCCAACTATGGGCAAATAGTTAATCCCAAACTAGGGTCAAAAAATTATGAAAGTGTAAAAATAGGTTTTAATACCAGCAATAAATATTTTTATGAAAAATTATTACCAGAAGTATATTATTACCAGCAATACATTTTTGGAAAATTAACCAGCAATACATTTTTGAAGAAAATAAAATTACCAGCAATGCCTTTTGGAAGGATAAAATATTACCACAATACATTTTTGAAAAAAAAATATTAAGAATACATTTTAAAATACATTTTTTTAAAAAAAATTACCAGAAAAATCTTGTTGGCATTAAAAAAAATGATTACCGTAAAACAATAAAGTTTGAAGCAGAAGCTCTTGCAGTTAGTGAAGTACCGATGCTGATGTTTTAATCGTGGCTATGTTATGAAAATATTCCATTGACAAGGCAATACTGGGTATTTTACAAAAATTAGGAGGTTTTACCAGAAACAAATTTTGGTGGAGGAAAATGGTTAACCCTGAAACTGGAGTAGAAGCACTATGAAAGTGTAAAAATAGGTTTTAATACCAGAAATACTTTTTAAAAAATCATTTCCAGCAATAAAAAGAAAAAAAAATTTACCAGCAATAAATTTTGAAAAAATATTATCAGCAATATTTTTTTTGAAAAAATTATTCAAATTTTTGGAGGAAAATGTTATTGAATATTACCCAATAAAAGGTTGAATATTGCCATAAAACAAAATAAACCAAATCAATCTAAACCAAAGAATACATACTCTATTCCTACAAATCTATCCTAAAAATGTTGTCAGCATTAAATAACCCATTGAGCTTGATATGCCATAAAACAAAATAAACCAAACCAATCTAAACCAAAGAATACATACTCTATTCCTACGAATCTATCCTAAAAATGTTGTCAGCATTAAATAACCCATTGAGGTGTTGATAATGCCGTAAAACAAACCAAACCAACTGACAAGATTATTTGAATTGTTTTGCAAAGTTGATAAGACATCTTTAGTAAAGACAATGAATTCAACAAAACTTATTAGTGATCATCATCTGAGAACTGATGTGACAAGAGTCAAGGAAATGATGACCAAAAAAGAAATCCAAATTGAATGGATTAGTGGCTGCAAGTAGATCACAGACTATCTCACAAAGGCAGGTGCTTCCACTGAGATTCTGAGAGACATTTTACTTCTCTAATTGTTTTAATGTTTGTTCCCAATATCTTCAAAAGAAGAAACAAGTAATGTTAACTTGTCTAAACATTATTTTGCATTTGTACAAAGTTGTGTCCCTTGTTTTAAGTTGTATAGTTTGGGCTTTAGAATAAAGATAACAGACAGCTAACATTTTGTGAGATGAAGACTAACACTGAAGAAGACTTTTTTGTTTTCATATTGCATTAATATGTGATCTACTCCATGTTTTGGAGGATGTTTCTGATTTCAGTCTTTCTTTATGAAAACTTCAAAGAATTCAAAGAAAATGTAAGATACAGTATAACCCGGATATAAGAGAGATTTTCTCTGGTCCCAAATTAGAGCCATTGTTAATGTATATAAAACAGAACAAACCCGGATATAAGAGACTTCTTCTCTGGTCCCAACAACTCTCTTATATCCGGGTTACACTGTTTTTTCAAGTTTGACCTCAGTATCAAGTGATGACAAAAAATAAATTCTTTCAGTTATCCAAAAGAGAAAATTCTAAAATGATTCGAAATACAAATTGTGGACAAGATTATTTCAAAGTTGCTGAAAAATGAAAAGTATATGAATGAATAAGACAAAAACAAACAAATTCTTTCAGCCAACTGAAGGAGAAAAATTATTAGAGAGAAAAAGGATGAAAATGATTTAAAATATAAATGGTAGGCAAGAAAAATTATTAGAGAGAAAAAGGATAAAATGATTTCTAAACCAAACAACAGTTTTTAACATCTTTTGTAAATTGTTCCTTAATTGCATATGACAGATGTGTTATTTGCTTCTTTACCATTTTGTTATTTGTTAGTTTTTATTAATTTTTCTACAAATCCCAAAATAAAAAAAATAAAAATTATATGATTGGATGCTAGAAAATTTTTTTAATTAATTTAGAAAAATTTTGCAATTTGAAAATACCTGTATCTTTTGGTATGAGTTCATTTTTTTTTTTTTTTTTAAGCCTTATTTCTTCTTGGAGCCATTGTTCTTAAGGCACCATATCAGGTGAGGAACTGAAGAGTAAGCTCAGCACTTGTACTTTTATTCTTTTGAGACAAAAATTATTTAAATTATTCAAGTAAGGAGAAAGCAAATTAATAATATTCTTTTCTTCCGCAAAAAAAGATTCAATAATCTATTATACATATATATATATATATATATATATATATATATATATATATATATATATATATATATATATATATTTTTAAGACATTTTATGTTTATACATGAATTTTTTTATAGATACAAATATTTAAGTAAATGCTCTGTTTATAATAAACAGAATTAATAACATTTACTGGCCTAAATGTCCGAGAAATATTCATAGAAAGTATTCGTTCTCTGACAGGAATCGAACCTGTATCCTATACAGAACCGTCATATAGCCAGATGTGCCTTAACCTGTCAGCAGACAAATATTTTCTATGAAAATTTCTCGGACATTCAGGCCAGTAAATGTTATTAATTCTGTTTATTATAAACAGAGCATTTACTTAAATATTTGTATCTATAAAAAGAATGTATAAACATAAAAATGTCTTAAAATAATTGTCAGACTTTGTCCATTTCATAATGTGTGACATAATTTGTTTACATTTGGATATGCTTTGAGAAGATATCAATGTACATGGGAGATTCATGGAAGATTGTAGTTTAAAAGCAGTAAAATTGACCTTGCTAATCGAATGATCCTCTGTGGCTCAATCGGTTAAGGCACGTCAGGCTATATGACGGTTCCGTATAGGATACAGGTTTGATTCCTGTTGGAGGACGAATATTTTCTATGAAAATTTCTTGGATATTCAGGCTGGTAAATGTTATTCATACTGTTTATTATAAACAGAGCATTTACTTAAATACTTGTATCTATAAAAAGAATGTTTAAACATAAAAATGTCTTAAAACAATTGTCGGACTTTATCCATTTCATAATATATATATATATATATATATATAAGAGAGATTATAGTTGTTCCAATGAAAGAAAAGTGTATTTTTTAAAGAGAGATGATGCTACAAACAAATTGGTTATAATGTTGGTTATAATTTCTATATATAGAAAATAAAATATATTAAAACCACATTATAAGTAAAATGTTTGCGCCATCTTCTCTCTTTAAAATAAAAAATATATTGGGCAGCAATCCCTCTTTTATACAAGTTTCATTAAAAACAGCTAATAAAGTGTTGTGATTAAGCTTTTTATTTAATTTTTCTTGTCTTCATATAAGTGTTTTCTTTTTGGACATAAGGTATGTAAAAAATTGTTTAAATTTTCTATATATCCAAGCATTTTTGGATATTCTATTAGCCATTATCAAGGATGTTTTTTTTTAATTTTTATTTTTAACTGAATGTGTGGATTTTTTTGTTTCTAGAGTGATGGGAATATTTTATTATTTTCTAATCATGGTCAACACATTGTGGCCATGTTCATAGTTGATGTTATTGAGGGTTGGCTTTTTCTTTTTATTAGCAGTACTTTTTTTTACATGTGGATGAGGCTATTATACTTGTATTTTCTACAAGTATGTTGCAGATGGAATTTGGTATGTTTCTGTGTGTGTTTAAATGTGTTCTGATTGAGCTATGATTAAAGAGATGTAACGTGAATCTTCTTGATAGGTATGTTGTAGTATGTCCAATATGTATTCTTGATCAAACCAAATTTATAAATAATCATTTGGGAGAGAGCTTCTAAAATATGTAAAGTATGTATGTTTACATACGTATGTCTTTTCTCTCACTTTCACTCTCCATAACCCCCTGTGTTCTCGTGGCACTCTTACCTTGCTTGGAGTGAAATGCTTAAATAAAAAAAACAAAAAACATGAAGTGCTGGTGTTGATAAAATAGTGCTTGATGTAATATAACAGAGCTATAAATTATAATGAATATACATTTTTTCTTAACTGTTAGCATAAAGTTTTGCTGTTGTAATTACATTGAGCAATATTTTATTAACACCAGCACTTAATGTGCAATATTAGAGTGCTAATGGTGAGGAAAAAATGTATATTTATTATTAATATATATATAAGAAAAGCCAGTTATATTGGTGTGACAAATAGACTACTTGCCAAAAGACCTCACAACTTAGACAAGAAAAAATCCTGAACAAGGAATGAAAAAAGGAAGCAAGACCAAAAAGCAAACATCTACCTACTCAGTAAAGTGTTCAATGCTCAGATTACTAGACAGGGCAAAACAATTTCACAAAGTCAACACTTAACAAAGGACATCCTGAGTCATTACTCAAGTTTAATGTTCTTGTAATCTTCAAATTGCTAGAATGTGTTCTAGTTATCTGAAGATCACAATAATATAAAACTCAGGATATCATTTTGTGTATGTATATATATGTATATATATATATATATATATATATATATATATTTGGTTGGATAGATATGTTAGCTCCATCTCTGATATTGAGCACTTTCTAATAAGTACCACGCATATAATATATAAATAATTATATATGTATATATTTATATTTATATATATATATATATATATATATATATAGAAATATAGTTTTAAGGTGTGCTATATTTATGGGATAAAGTGCTCAATATCAGAGATAGAGCATATGTAAATATAAATATAAAAGTGAACATTGAAGTCAACACTCAGAGGCAACAGGCTGTTTCATGCTGGACGCAATCATCGGGCTGCCTGACAATTGCGTCCAGCATGAAATGGCCTGTCGCCTCTGAGTGTTGTCTTCAATGTTCACTTTTATATATATATATATATATACTAGCAGTAGAGCCCGGTGTTGCCCGGGGATGTAACAGTAAGAGATAGATCAAGTATCGACCATCATAAAGACTGAAAAATAAAATTGACAAAGATTATTGTTTAAGGTTGATGGACACGCATGTCTTAATTAGTTTTTTTTTTTTTTTTTACGAATTGGTCAAACCCAAATTCAAACAAAAACATTGTTTACAATCGTTATGAGTCTATCGACTGGTTAATAGAATTTTATTATAAACAATTGTCTTGTAAATGGAATTTTTAAAGCATTCTGAATGTAAATAAAGAAAAAAGTGTGCAAGACAATAAGAAATACTACCTGCCGAAAAAAAAAAAAAAGTGGATGTTTGTTTTATCGGCTGAAAAATGTAAGAAATCCGATCCCATACATAAAGGAAACACACACACACACACACACATAAACAACCTGGGTTTTTTAACCTAAGTCACTCCACGGAATCGCTAAAACATAGAGCATAGTCTGATGAAAAAGACGCCAAAAGTTTATGAAAACAAAATTTTATCGTCAAAATGCTTATTTTTTTATGAAGAGGATAGACTAAATTTTTTTTTTAATTATTTTTAAAAAATTTTCCATCTTTTAGAATATTCTAAATTTTGATTTAAAAAACCTTGTTTCTCTTTGTCGCAACACACATTAATTTGGAAAATCTTGCAAAAATAAAAATAATTATCAGATGTTAATGAAACTTTCAGAAACTATTCATAGATGATCGAAATTATTATAAATATGTTTTTTTTTTATTAAAGTCATGGCAGAAATATTTTTTTATATTTATTAACACCCCATAACTAATTTTATGAAAAACTCTAGAAATTGAGACCATCGGTTTTAGTGATTACAATAGTTAAAAGCACAAGGCTTTAAAGAATGCAAATCAAGTTTTTTTTTTTTTTTTTTTTTTTTGGCCAACGTACCTGAAAATCAGCTGTGAATTGTAACATACAAAACTCAATAAAACAAATATATTATTTAGTTTCAAATGCTTTTATTTGTTTTAATTTGTTTTTATGAATATGGACAATATTTTCTGAAAGCAAAAAATTTATTCAATGAAAATTGAATTTTTAATACAATTATTTCTTATTTCTTTAATTTTAAAAAGATTTTTTGAAAATGTTTAAATTGAATTTTAAAAAATATTTTAACATTAGTTAAAAGCAACATCAACCTTTCAAAATGTTCGTGTGAGATTGTCATTGTCTAGCGCTTTGAAAATTGTATAATTTGGACCAATCAGATTAGCCATGGTAATTAAGAAATGTAATTTTGTATTTATAGTCGGACAGTAATTATCAAGTACGGAAGACCAACCAGAATACAATTTAGTTGCATTATTTGAGTTCAGCATTGTTCTCCGCTGTTAAGCCCTTTTCTTTTGCGAAACACGTATGGAGAAGTTAATTTGAGTTTTCAATTTCAACTGAGAAGGGTACCTACAAGTAACAGTATCATCTTAGGAAATTTAACTACTGCTAAACTTTAATTTATATGATCTTATTTTTATATTAATCTCAGTTATGACATTTTTCCATAAATGAAATATCAAAATTAATAATAAAATGAATGGAAATACAAATAACACAGTAAAATGTAATAAATGTACATAAAATTATAGTATTTTATGTACACTTCTGATGATAAAATTTCATAAGAAAGGTACCTAAATTAATTAGATACCTTTTTCTAATGAAATTTAATCTCACTATTAAGAGTCTTATTTTTTAATTTCTTTATATTTTCCATAAAGCATCGTAAACGTAAAAATGAAAGCTAAGTACAAAAAAAATTTTAAAAAAATAAAAAATTAGAGCGCTGAAAGTTTTCCTTAAAAGTAACAAGGTAAATAATTTGTTCACTTAAATAATTTCACTTCCTTCCATCCGTAAAAAGAATTCTCCTCCCGTAAGTTATCTAAACGTCATGAATGTGCCTTTCGTCAATCGTCAAGCGACACAAAAGGTTATGACCTGCTTTGTTTTATTTTCAAATTACATTTTTTCAGCGCAGAAGCTAAGTTAAGCTTGGTTCAAAATATTTTAAATAAACAGTATAATTTCTGTTTTTATTAAAATCAGTTTTGAAAAAATGATAATTGATTTTAAAAGAATATCAAAGTAAGATTTTAATCTTTTTATCAAATCGAAAAAATGATTGAAAATGATTATCTGTCCTTTTTTTTTACCAAAAAAAACAATATTTTAACGAAAATTTCAGACGTGCTAGGAACGATTAAAAAATGTAAAAAAATTCCCCCAAAATACTTTGATCTTTCCTCTTTAATATGAACATTAGACGATAAAATTTTGTTTTCGTCAAGTTCGGCGTCTTTTTCATCATTCTATGCTCTTTTGTTTACATTTTCGTGGGTGAGTTGTCCCCCTTTCATTCTCACAATGTGTCTTAATCGTGTTTTCAAATTGATTTTATTAAAAAAACAACTGTGTTTTACCCATTTTCGGCCCTGTTAGAACCACCACAAGGTAATTTTATGTAGTCCTGTGAAGTTTTGTTGAAATCGGCTAAAAAATGTAGGAAATTCGATCCACCATATAAACATTACAGACACACACACACACAATCTGCGTTTTATAATAAGTAAGATACACTGCATGCCAAATTATTATCGAGATAACTTTTTTCTAATATTTCAAAAACCCTCCAATCAATTCACACAGAATTTTCACACAACGTTGGCAACACAGACCTGTGCAATCACTGAAATTTTCGTACTGATCTGCGCAATGTAAACAAACTGGCGCCGTATTTGTTATCAGCACGGTGATTTGAGAGTGCTAAATTATTAGAAAAGTGTAAGTATTTAGTGAAAAGATGGGTTGTAAAAGCAGTTTAAGTGATGCTGAAAAGAAAACTATCACTTCAGAACTCTCAAAAGGTAAATCTACCTTAGAAATTTCTAAAATGATAGGGAGGTGTCATCAAAAAAAAAGTTCACCGCGGACCCTACACAAAAGGGCAGATAAAGGCAAGCCAAAGGTTATTTCACGTCATCTAATGTCACAACTTAAACGAGAGGCCATGAAGGACCCTGGACTTACCAGTCAAGAGCTTTTCAGTTGCATTGGGGATCCTACTGTGTCTAAAAGTACTCAATGTCGGTATCTGAGGGAAATAGCAACAACAGTCAAACCTGTATTGAAGCCTCCGTTGATGAGAAATCACATTCAAAATTGATTGAAATGGGCCGAGGACAATATGAAGATTGACTTCTCTAAAGTTTTGTCCACAGACGAAACTCGAGCAACACTTGATGGGCCAGATAGATGGTGCAAAGGCTGGGTAATGAACGGACAGAATCACCATCAGTGTTTGAGACGCCAACAAGGTGGTGGAGTCATAATGATCTGAGGTGGTATTATTGGAAAAACTTAGTGGGCTCATGGAGAGTACCAGATGACGTCAAAACGACTGCTGATGCATACATAAGCGTTTATGAAGAAGCATCTTGAACCGTGGATGAAAAGGCAAAAATTTGCCTTCAGAAGGGCAATTGTTTTTATGCAAGATAATGCTCCCTCATATGCTGCTCACAAGACTACTGAATATTTGAAACAGTTAGGCTTCGATGGACCTCGAAAAATGAAATGGCCAGCAAATTCTTCGGATTTGAACCCAATCAAAAACCTTTGGAGCATCATGAAGCGAAGACTGTATGCCAACGGACGACAATTCAGGAGCAACGCTGAGTTATGGGAAGCAATTCTTGACATATCTCGCGGCATTACAGCAGATGACATCCTACAATTAACAAATTCTATGGATCGTAGACTTCAAATAATTTCATAACAGGGAAAGCACATTCCCTATTAATTTGTTTATAACTGTGCCTTTGTTTGTATCTGTTATTATTTGTGTGATTATCTTATTTATTAGCTTCTTTTGATCATAAACATTCATTTGCAACATTAATAAACATTTTGCTTGCTCAATTCTGGGAATTTTACTAAACCTTTCTAATAATTTGGCACTCTCAAATCACTGTGCTGATAACAAATATGGTGCCAGTTTGTTTACATTGCGCAGATGAGTACGGAGAATTTAGTGATTGTGCAGGTCAGTGTTGCCAACATTGTGTGAAAATTTTGTGTGAATTGATTTGACGGTTTTTGAAATATTAGAAAAAAGTTATCTTGATAATAATTTGGCACGCAGTGTGTGTGTGTATATATATATATATATATATATATATATATATATATATATATATATATATATATAGTGATAACAAAGATATTCTTTGTATATGTTTTATTTTTTTTATTTAGTTGATCTGGTAGCTCAATAAAGTTTTCATCTGTTCCTTCAGATTTAATCTTTGTTTGATATTGAAGAGGGGGTTTTCAACTTGGGCTAAATGTCAAATCTAGGAGACATTGATGATGCCAGTGTGAGAATCATTAATCCTTTGATTGTAGTGCTGATAAAGATTTTTGTTACTCATTACCTTATTGTACACTTAGAGGACATAGTGAATAGAAGCAGAGGTGGCAGTGAATATATGTGAACAAAAGTCAGAACAAGAATAGAGAGAGATCATAAAGGGTAAAAGATTGTTAAATGAAGTTCTTGAGAGCCATGTTCAATTATAGTTGAAAGAGTTGTAACGATAAGTTCTATAGAAACAGTTTCTTCTCTTCCATTTCTTTCTTGTGGACCTCACTTCCAGTTTCTTGCTGTACACTCAACAAAAAGGTACATCTTTTTGGAGTATCAGTTATACCTGACCTTTCTAAAATCACAATCGGTAAGACTACCATAAAACACCCCACGCAAAACACGACCGCCCAACTCATCAGCCTCTGTCTCCCATGCATGCTCATTTGTGGCTTAGGCTTGGAAATTTGCATGTGCCACAAATTCATTCTCTGAGCTACAAGATAAGGTTTTTAAATTGTAGCTTTTGTATTTACCATGTTTTCTTCCAAATTATCTTGCATGCAAGACACATGCAAGTGCATTTTGTTCCAGGAGATAATCTGTTTTCCCTTCTAGCTGTTTTTCCCATATTCTCTAATAGTCAGTCACCTTTTGAGTCCTAGTGGCTTTATTGCCTTTGATCTTCAAAAATTTTAAATTTTTTTGCTTTTTTATTGTGTCAAGTAGTTTGTCATCACTTTTGTCTTTTATTGCCTTTTCTTCAAAAATTCTTATTGTTTTATTGTCTTAATTTTATTCTTTTATTCTCCTTAATAGTAGTTTTTCTCATATTCTCTAACACTCAGTAACCTCTTGCATCCTAGTGGCTTTATTGCCTTTGATCTTCAAAAATGTAAATGCAATGTTAATTGTTATCTTCTGTCTTCTTAATTCTTATTCTTTTTATTGTCCTCTCTCCTTAATAGTAGTTTTTCTCATATTCCCTAACACTCAGTAACCTCTTGAATCCTTGTGGTTTTATTGCCTTTGATCTTTAAAAATTTAAATGCAATGTCAATTGTTATCCTCAGTCTTCTTAATTCTTATTCTTTTATTGTCCTCTCTCCTTAATAGTAGTTTTTTCTCATATTCTCTAACACTCAGTAACCTCTTGCATCCTAGTGGCTTTATTGCCTTTGATCTTCAAAAATTTAAAGGCAATGTCAATTGTTATCTTCCGTCTTAATTCCTGTTCTTTTATTGTTCTCTCTCCGTAATAATGTTTTTTCTTTTTCTCATATTCTCTCAAACTTACTAATCTCTTGCATCTTAGTGGCTTTATTGCCTTGCATGAAATGAAATGATTAGAAAAAAAAGCTTTCATCCTGAAACAAATTGGCACATAAAAAAGAAGTCATTGCAGTCTTTCACATGTAGATTTATGATAGTCCTATGAAGTGGTTTTCTGTTGCTTTCTGTATAGTTTTTAAATCAGAGTTGTCATTCCAGGATGCTTGTTAACCAAAGCTAGAGAGGACAGTCTACTCTGTTATTTTATTCACAACTAGAATCCACATAAAGAGAAGGATGCATGTTTTCTCTCAGATTATTAGTGTAAAGTTAACACAACAGCACTGGTTGAAATTTGAACACAGATTGATGATTCTATTTTCCACACAAATATTTCATGATTTGCACATCTGTTAGGTTTACTGAAAGATAACTTCTTTGAAATTACTGATATTTGCAAGAAGGGAAAACCAATTTGATCAAAGTGAAAACAAGCAGTAACTACTTTTTTTTAGTTTCCTGCTTGTATCCAAAGCCACCATAGTTTTTTGGGGTTTTTTTGTGCAACGTCTCCAAGGCATTGATGCACTTTATGCTTGAGATATTATCTCAAAAGAAGTTTAAAAAATTTAGACAAAGTTGATAATTTTACTCTACTTTGTCACATATCACCTGTCAACTCTAAATTTCTACAGATGTTCTATCTTTGATTCAAATTTTGTCTATTCCTTTTTGCATTTCCTTCTTTTTTGCACTTTTTTTTAAAAAAAAAAACAAACAGATATATCTTTCTTTTTTTTTTTTCACTTGGCTTGGAACAACTTTCTGTTGAATTCAAGCACCTTGACAGCCATGAAAGTTTTCTGAGTTCCATGCTTGACAGGATGCAAGACTGGTTAAGTTACGAAATACGGCAAATCCCAATTTAACATGCTCCCTGTCACATTACGTTACGTTTCACTGCAAGTAAATGGCATCTATTTGAACCAAGTTGTATTTCTTCTTAAACTGCTGATACTAGCAGGTCAGGCTACAGAGGAAAAAAAATGTTGTTAGAAATAAAGAAAAGAAAAATTTCAAACACTGAAGAAAAATTGTGAGTCAATCTAGAATCACAGAAATGAAAATAAAATTTTCTGTTTTTGTTAAAAAATAAGAAATTTTTTGTGGGTGCAATAAAATATTAGATTCTTACAGTTCAAAAATTGCACTCAAATATACTAGCTTTCCAGTGAGAAAACATTGATATTTGGTATAAACTGAAAATTTGGAGAATAAAAATAATACATTAAAAAAAAATTTCTATTTCTAATATACTGGACACATGGTGCATAAACAACAAAGAAGTCTGAAGAAAAATGTAACCTAAAAAGAATTCTCAAATTCAGAAAGAAACAAATGAGGAAGAACTGCTTGGAGAATTTGATACTCAAATAGCATATTGAGGGACTAGGGAAGGTTGACTGATTTGTTTTTTTTTTTTGTTTTTTTTTTACAACCTATCAAGCTTTTGCAGCTTATTTAAAGCCAGAAAATATTTTGGGGTTGTAAGAATTTTTTTTTTTTTTTGAGGTGATTTACTGATGCAAGTTTTACTATTTAACCCACATCTTGGGGAGAAGAGGTGGATTCATACCTTTTCCAAGAGTATTTATGCATGTGAAAAGAATGAACTCTACTTGAAGATCCTGACTTCCAGTTGCCAACCTTTATCCATTACACCACCCACTCATCCAAGATTACAGCAGTTGATATTCCCAAGTGGTCACCAATCTAGGTACTGACCAGGTTTTGGTGATCGGATGAGAAATAGAGTTTCAATGTGATATGGTCATAAGCCTGACAGACAAAAGCAGCAGTCCACCTATCTGGCAGGACTGTTTGCATGGATGGTGGAATAGGAGTAAGGTGGCTTAGCAAAGGGACAAATGTTGCTAAGGACTATAAAAGGCTAACATAGCAGTAGAAGAAGAATCTATGATAGTTTTCTGTGTGGAAAAATTTTAAAATCTGTATGTCTGGTAAAATGAACCAATCAGGCAGACTCACAATATAGTGGACACATTATTTGAATATATTTCATTAATTAATCAGAAAAAATGGAAATTATAAGACACAATATGTGAAAATTTCAAATAGAATATAAAGGACGATATGAATAACAGCAAAAGAAAACTTATCTGATGTGTTTTGTCCACTGAGAGACTTTATCAAGGCAAATGTAAGGATTTTATTTTGTGACAATTATTTATATACACGAACAAAAATAGTATTGGTTTTTCATATTTTTAGGTATAGGAGTGCTCATGAATATTCATCAGGTTAACAGAAAAGTCAGACAAGTTTATGGCAGACATGAAGTGATACATTTCAATGTCTAATAAAGAAAAGTAAGTAGGTGTGTTTTTTTTGGGTTTTTTTAGGAAAATTGGTTCACTATTTTGTGCAAGAAAACTTTTCTTGCAAAACTTTATCTTACATATTTATAAGTGTACCATTCGTCAATGTTTTGAATATTGCTGCCACATCTGGTCTGGCACTTCTGCTATGCATTTAGAGATTCTTGATTAAATCCAAAAAAGAATCTGCATTGTTATCAGTTTGCTGTCCCAGTTTCAGTCACTTTTCTGCCACCATAACATAGCTTCTCAATGCCTTTTCTGTAAATATTTTCATGGTAATTGTTTTGATGAACTTACATACCTAGACTTTATGAATTTAAGCACAGTACTAAAAAGGTGGCAAGGTCTCATCATTTTACAATTTAAATGGCTAGATCTAACTGTAATTTCTATGCTAACAGCTTCTTCTCTCACACTTCTTGCTTGTGGAACTCTCTTCTGGCTTCTTGCTTTCCAGTCAATTTTGGTCTTCGAAAATTTACTTGTAATGTCAATCAGTATCTTATTCTATTATTTTTCTCTCTCCTTAATAATGACCATCCTGGGTATGATGATAAACTACATCCACGTCCTGGGTAAGGTGATAAACTACGTCCAGCAGCAAGGACTCTGATCTGGAGGTTTTGAGAAGTGTGGAGCCACCTCTTAATTGCTGGTGTTCCCAGGTCCACTCTGACCTGGAGTGGTAGCACCTGCTAGGGTCCCAGCTATGGGAAAATAATTAACCCTGAAACTGGGCTAAAAATGGTTTTTAATACCAGGAATATTTTGTAAAAAAAAAAAAAAAATTATCAACAATAAATTTTTGAAGGAATACTATTTCCAGCAATACATTTTTGAAAAGAAAAAAATATACCAACAATACGTTTTTGAAAAAATAATTACCAGCAATACATTTTTGAGGAAAAAAATATTACTAGCAATATTTTTTTTTAAGGAAAATATTATTACTGGAAATAGATTTTTGACAAAACAAAATATTACCAGCAATAAAAACTTCATCGGCATTAAATAACCCATTGAGGTTGATATGCCATAAAACACAACGAACCAAACCAAACCTTAATAATGTTTTTTTTCCTCATTTTCTCTCTCGCTCAGTAAGCCTCCTTACATTTTAGTGGCTTTATTGCCTTGCTTGAAATAATTAAAAAAAAAAATGAATAGCCCAAGATGTAAGTTAGAAATTAGAGATGTCAGGACAGAAATTTATCTATGTGGGAAATGTTTTAACAGATAATGGAAAATATGACACTAAAAGTAGAAAGCACATTGAAAAAGCAAAAATTGCCTTTCGAAAGTTAAGCAAAGTTTCATTCGTAACAATACAAAAAGGGCTGAAATACTATGTAAAATCAGTATTCCTGTAAGGCTGTGAATGCCAAACAATTTTCTCTTGAATAATGAAGTAATGTGCTTCTCCAGAAGGATGCTGAGAATACCATAGACAAAATATGTGAGCAATAAGTAAGTTTCAAGGACAATAAAAACAAAAAAGAACTGTTGTATTGCAGTAAATGCTGGACAATCTCTTCACAGATGAAGAGAAACCTGGAAGCAACAGAAATGTGGTCCTATGGAAGGATGCTCGGAATACTATGGATGGAGCATTTGGGCAACAAGAATATTTTAAGGAAAATAAAAAAAATGAAAAGGGTACATATATATTGCCATCAGAAAGAGATAGTTGAAATTTCAGGAACCCAAAATGAGGAAAAACAGCTTGGAGAATTTGACACTCACAGGACAGGCAAGATGTACAGTGGAAAACTGGAAATAGCTTGTGTAGATGGATATCAGATCAGGAAGTAGGGAGGAAAATAAAAAGAAAATATTTATAACAACTAAAAGAGACAGGAAGCTGTAGAGAGCAATGATCACCAACATCCTGAAGGGACACTGCTCTTAAATGATTAATAATTCCTGCTTTTGTGGGGAAAAAAATTAATAATCCTGCTTTCTCATTAGTTTCAGGTCATAAATAGGAATTCTATGGAATCGGTACACAAAGATCTTTGATTTTGCCTCCAGCAACCCATTCCTTATTTCCAGCTTTGATTGCAACACCAAAACCTTGATGAATAGGCCAAAAGGAAAACTCATTTTTATACAAGGTAATACCTATGAGGACAAAAGACAAAACCCACTTATTAATATAAGCATTTGTCCCTTTAGGACATGGGCAAATATGGCTCTCCACAACTTCCTATCCTTTAGAGCTATTAGCTATTCCCACCCCTGTTCTGCCATTCATTCATATAAGCTCATCAGATAGCTGCCTTGTTGCCTTCTCTAATCCCTTTTGCCTTCAGTATGCCTTGTGAATGTTAAATTCTCTAAGCCCTCATTCCTCATTGTGTCCAAGAAATTTCAGCTTTCTCTTTCTGATTCTAATTACAAATCTTTAGTTTTTATTTTCCTTAAAACTTCCTAGTTGCTTACATGCTCCATCTATGGTATTCTCAGCAAGGAAGTTCCCTTAAGTATTGAAAATAATAACTGTAGACTTTATATTGTCTTTTTTCTTGGTAGTAGGGTTAATTTCTTATGCTTTCTCTTGCCTTTCTTTTCTTTCCTCTTTCTTTTTCTTTTATTGATTTCTTATTTTTTTTCCTTTTTATTTATATAAATCCTTTTTATCTTTTATGGAAAATTTTCCCAAAATGGACAATGAAGTGATGTTTCATTAATTGAAATTTTAAATAAGATTGTTTATTACCATCATTGTTAACCACCTGAAGAGACTTTTTATTTTATATGTTGAAACGAAATATACAATTTTGTAGTGGATACTTACATGTTCTAATGTAACAGTGCATAATATATATATATATATATATATATATATATATATATATATATATAGGATTAATACAAATATAAAATGTGTCACTTAGCTGATTTATGTTATATTCAGCACCTCTACTACAGAGCTTTGTTGACAAACCTTTGATTAATTGTTCAGTCCACTCATCAGGTGGTATCAGCAAATATACATACATACATACATATATATATATATATATATATATATATATATATATATATATATAATTACATGAATCATTCATACAAAAAACAAATATAGAGTTTTTTATGAATGAGTCATGTAATTATAAATTAAACTGCACCTATAATCGAAATATATAGTTCCCTCCAAAGGTATTGGAATAGCAAGGCCAACAATTCCTTTTTTTTTTTTTTTTTTTTGTTCACTGAAGACATTTTGGTTTATGATCAAAAGATGAATATGAGATAAGATTTCAGAATTTCATCTTTTATTTCCTGGTATTTAAATTTAGATGTATTAAACAGCTTAGGAAATTCCACCTTTTGTATCAGATCACTATATTTTTAAGTAGGCAAAATTAAAGGAACAAATAGTCTTAAAGTAAATAACATTTAATATTTGGTTGGATGACCCTTGCTTGCAATGACTGCATCAAACCTGCAACCCATTGGCGTCAACAAACTGTTGCATTCTTCATCTGTGATGCTTTCAGTTCTTGTTTGTTTCAGGAGGTTTCTTCCTTCAGTCTCCTCTTCAGGAGATTAAATGCATACTCTATTGGGTTATGTTCCAGTGATTGACTTGTACACTATATCCCTGATGAAGTCCTTTGTTGTGTTGACAGTATGTTTGGGTCATTGCCCTGCTGCATGATAAACTTCCTTCTGATTAGTTTGGATTCATTTCTCTGTAAAGAGATAAGACAAAATGTTGCTGTAGACTTCTAAATTCGTTTTGCTACTACAATCATGAGTTACATCATCAATAAACATGAATGAGCCTGTTCCAGAAGCAGGCATGCAAACCCAAGCCAAGATACAGCCTCAATCATGCTTTATAGATGAGCTTGTATGCTTAGAATCATAAGCAGATCCTTTCTTTCTCCAGACTTGGTCTTTCCATCATTTGCTAGAGATTAATCTTGGTCTCATCAATCTATAAAACTTTCTTCCAGAACTTATGTCGCTCATCTCTGCAAATTCCAATCTGGTCTTCCAATTCTTACTGCTGATGAGTGGTTTGCATCTTGTGGAAGGGCTTCTATATTTCTGCCCTCAAAGTTGATTGTGAAACCTTCACCCCTGCACTGTGTAGGCTGATGTCACTTCTTTTAGGTTTTTTCCTCACAGCTCTCACAATGTTTCTGTCATCAAAAGCTGTTCTTGTTTTCATTGGTTGACCTGTTCTATGTTTGTTGCTCAGTAAACCAGTAGTTTGCTTTTTCAGGACATTCCAAATTGTTCTGTTAGCCTGTGCTCAATATTTGTCCAATGGCTCTGATTGATTTTCCTTCTTTTCTCGGCTTCAAAAAAGCTTGCTTTTCTCCCATAGACAGATCTCTCATCTTCATGTTGGTGAGGTGAATAAAGAAAACAGCAACCAGCGAGTAAATTCAAACTCTCCCAGCTGGTATTTCAACCTAGAGTCGTTCCTTCTTGAGTTCTGTCTCAAAATCACACTAACAGACTGTTCTTTCCGCCAACCGTGAACGTCACTCGAAGAACTGCCCCACTGGGAAAAAAGTAGTTGCTTTTATATTTGTCCATATACCCATAATCCCTTGCGTCTTCATGTGATCCCATAGTTCATTGCGTCCATGTCCCATAATGCATTGCATCTTTATTGCATAAAAATGCAATGCAAGTCCCCCTCATTCTTTTACGTTATCTGGCCGAGGACGGATTACGGCAGAGTGGTAAGTGCTTTTTTTCTCCCTCATTTCAACTGCAATAACTTTACATGCTAAGCAAATACGGGCTCTTTTTTGGTGGGGACAAGGCAAGTCGTGACCAGTTGTGCTCGTCCCAGGTTCTGTCTCATGTCCGCCACAGTTGGTTTATCCTTTTTAAGAAGAAATGAAGTCTTTACAGATGAAACCCAAAACTAAAACCAAGAGCAATCATTCATAACTATTTAATGTTTAAACAATCAATCAAAAAGGCAACACCTGGACAAGAAACACATGTCAATCATGTGCTCCAGTAGTTTTGCAAAAATGGATGGTTTCAAACAAAAGGTGGTATGTCCTAAGTTGTTAAGCATATCTAAATGTAAAACCAAGAAATAAAATTTTGAACTCTTGTCTTATATTCATCTCAACCCAAAATATCTTCAATGAACAACAAAAACAAAGGAATTGGCCTAAATATTAGCCAAAACTCTAAATATCTATATATATATATATATATATATATATATCTTTGTGTGTGTATATATCTGTTTGTATATATATATATATATATATATATATATTCATGTCTGTCTCTCTCTCTCTCTCTCTCTCTATATATATATATATA
>CAHIKZ030004832.1:287500-295000 GCA_903632075.3 Acanthosepion pharaonis
TGAAGGTCAGAATAGCCAAACAGTTGAGGAAGGCTGGAGGTCAGAATAGCCAAAATGGTATGATGACAATGACAAAGATGAGGACAATAGTCCAAATGAATAGATACCAACTTAAAATAGAATTGAAACAACTTATAATTAAAGAGAAAGATAATGATAACACAGTAAAAAAGCTAAAGTTTTGTTGATTTGATGTCACACAGTTAAGTAAAATAATGGTAGGTAATCTCTGGGGTGGGTAGATCCTTGCTGTTGATGACCCTGTGGTTGGTGAGGCCCTACTGTCTAGTCGTATCTATGACATTCATTCCATCCGATGATGCTGTAATGTTCCGAACATTCATTTTACATTTAAGTATTTTTTTAATCATTTCACACCAAGACAATAAAGTCCCTAAGATCCCAAGGTGTTGTTGAGTGTTACAGAATATGACAAAAAACACACTATTAAGGAGAAAGAACAATAAAACCCTCTCTGCTGTCCATCAGCATAGCAGATGCTGACCTCCAGAAGAGTGACTCACAGCACCTTCTTGGTCTGATGTTTTTGACTAACATGAAGTGGAAAGTCTATATTGAATCCATTGCTATGTCAGTTGCTAGGAAGGTTGGTTCACTCTGTTGTGCAAAACAATTTTTCTCGCCAGAATTTATCTTGCATATCTCTAAGTCTACCATTCATCCATGCTTAGATCTATCATCAATTATTAATCCAGATAAGACAACATTTATTTATGACTTATAAAATAGTTTTGGGACTTATCTTGTAAATTGCTGACAATATATTTTCCAAGACATTTCTTTGTCCTGAAACAACTTACAAGATATTCTGACATCATGGCATCACACATTTTGAAATTATTGATAGCTTACTGTAAATTCTTACTACTGTAAGGATATTTTTTTTTGCTTTGGCAATTATTTAAAATGCTATGTCCATTCAAGACGTAAGCAATTTTAGCTCTCCAGATTGATTCATTCTGGTTCTTTGTAAAGTCTACTTCCTCTCTATACTTCCAACATCTCCAACTAAAATCTGAGATTTTATTCACTAATTAAAACTTGACCTCTTCAAGTCTAGAGTTAGCCATTATCTTTTCTGCATAGTCCCCAAGGACTTCACTTCTTTCCCTTTCTTATACTCATACAACCCCACACAGTAACCTTTGACATTGAGTGTTTCTTGGAGCTTCTATTGGGTGAACATAAGTAAAAAGAAAAAAGAAGGAAATACTGAACCTTTTATTTAATCGTTGAAGGTAAATTCTTTTTGTCTACCGACTATGTCTAGTGATATAGCAATTGCAAGTTCAATCCCTTGGCCAGGCAGTGCAGACATGGACTCAGTGGAAAAAGAGGTGAGCAGTAACTGAACAGTACCAAATAAGAACTAGTATCCCTAGACATGGTCAGTAGACTGAGAATAGTCCAGAAATTAAATAAAGGGTTCAGTTTGAAATTTCTTGAATGTTATTTGGTGTGAAGAAAAACAGACAAATATTTAAGCTTGTAGCGAAACTTTATTAAATAGTTTTAGAAGAGACAGCTATGGATGCCTTCTACCACAGTCAGGCAAATACCTGATGAAGGCCAAAGGGAAAACTATTCGAAATTTGATGTTAATAACACTGATGTTTCGGACAAGTCAGCATCTAAATAATGTAAGTAATGAGAACTTCTCACCCCTGTTAGGGTCCCAGCTATGGGAAAATAGTTAAACTCCCAACTGAGATCAAAACACTATGAAAGTATAAAAGAAATTTTTAGTAAAAATACTGGCAATATATTTCAGAATAATTTGTGAAAGAAAAAAAATTACCAGTTATACATTTAAAATAAAAATACAAGTTATATATTTAATATATATATATGTATATGAAGAAATATACTTTTATGTTGTGCTATATTTATAGGATAATGTGTTCAATATCAGAGATAGTGTGTGTAAATATAAAAGTGAACATTGAAGTCAACACTTAGAGGTGACAGGCTGTTTCATTGCATCTAATATGAAACAGCCTGTCGTCTCTAAGTGTTGACATCAACATTCAATTTTATATATATATATATATATATATATAATACCAGCGATATATTTTTTGTAAAAGAAATTACTATTGCTCCCAAGAAAATTAAATTTTGGCATTAAATGACCCAATAGGTTGATATGCTGTAAAAGAAAACAAACAAAACCAAACCTGGATAAATATTTTAGAAACAGGGTCTGAGAGAGATGTCAAAATTTGAGTTTCAATATAATTTTTAAACTTTCCATGTGGGACTGTATCCTTTTGTTTATGGTCTTAGCAGCTCTTTAACCTGTTCTTTGAGGATTTGTCATGACACCAAACAGAAGGATGATACATTTTTCTTAGAAGATTAAATTGCATCACCAAACACTTGCATGTAAGCATGAAGAAGACAACCACAGTGTGTTAGATTTGATTTGTCTTCAGAGACACTAAATATAGATACACCTGAATCAAATCATATTTGGATTCTACTTACTTATAAATAGTGAATTAAATATTCTTCAACACAAATCTAAGAAGTCATTTATTACTAATGGTTCATGGAGAAATAGCTGGAATTATGGGCATTACTTTTAATAGATATTATTGTATTACTCAAGAGATTTAGCAACTTGGAATCTGTTTGAAATTAATTCAGATGTGATGCACCTGAACTAAACCAACCGGGTATAATGGTTCAAGCAGAAAATGTGCAAGAATTTTCTCATCAAATCATATTTATATATGTGTTTACTTGTGAGATTTGTCCAGCACATTGTGAATCTCTCAGGAACTGGTTGTTTGGCCTTGATGTAACTTGGCAAGCAATCAGCGAGGATTTTACTGTATCTATAGCCACTCTCCTACTAGGTTGTTCAATCAGCAATAAGACACCATTAACTTCTTCTTGATTTCACTCACTTATCCCACCACTATAACATGGCTTCCCTGTGCTTTTTCTATAAATACCTTCATGGTAATTGTTCTGATGAACTCTCCACTATGGTACCTAGATTTTTCAAATTAAAGCGCAGTACTAGATCAGTGGCAAAGTTTCATCATTTTACATTTGAAATGGCTGCTAGATGGAACCGTAAGTTCTATGCTAACAGTTTCTTCTATCACACTTCTTACTTGTAGATCTCTCTCTTCCAGCTTCTTGCTTCTCAGTCAACTTTGATCTTCAAAAATTTATATGCAATATTGATGGTTATCTTCTGTTTTCTTAATTCTCGTTCTTTTATTGTCCTATCTCCTTAATAGTATTTTTTCTCAGATTCTCTAACATTCAGTAACCCCTTTTTATTGCCTTGCTTGGAGTGAAATGATAAAAAAACATAAAATGAATACAACAAATTCAGCAGGAATTGGAACTCTACTCTCCTATTAACAATTCCAAGCCATTATCATTACACCACACACGCATCCAAGCATACAGCACCTGGTATTCTCAAGCCAACACCCATCTAGGTTCTGACCAGACGCAAGGTTGCTTAACTTTGGTGATAATACAGGAACCAGTGTTTCAACATGTTGAGGCCACCAAGACAGGAATTTGGGGAGAGCCATAATCATACATGTCCTGAAGATTACCTTACTAAGAATTGTTTAATGGCAAGGTCACCAAACCTATTTACTAATCTTGTGTTGTCAGAAGTAAGATGAAGATAGCAGTCCAAACAATATAAATAGTGTAATACAATCTATACCACATCTCAGAAATATAGACAGAAAATTAGTCTACACCAAGGAAACAAGAGTCGCATAGTGACACGATGCAGATAAAAGGAGAAATATTCATTAAGAATTTAGGATATAGCCCTTTCCATACTTTGTGTTTTCTGTGAGGGTGGGTGTTTTGTTTTCAAGAAGTCTGTCCAACAGGATGTGTGGATAATCCAGAAATAGAGACATCTCTAATAGCTTCCTCTCTGTAAAATTGAGTGGTAACATCTTTGAATTTACAGCCCTTAACCAGAATGTGCAATGCTTAAAATATTGAACCAAGGATTCTCCAGACTGTTGAGTTCTGGTACATGCCTGGTGTATATCTCACTTTTTTTTTTGTTGGCTAAAAACTCTCTTTAGAATATTAATAGCTTCTTCAGAATTTATACATTTACTGAACATCAGACGACATGTAATTTATAAGAATAAATTCTTACCTTCAATATTCTTGAGGAAGTTTTAAAAAGTTTAATACCAATTATTACATATTTTCTCTGACCCAGGTTATTATTATCTAGATCCAGAATTTTAGGTTTTAGTACCCTGTCTATGTTGATATCCAAATCAAAAATAGTGTTGAAAACTATAATTAGTTAAAAGTATTCACTACTATTTCTCTAGTAGTTTTGTCTCCAGCCTCCAACTGTATCAAGTGTTATTTATAAGATGGAGATTTTCATATGACTACTACTTACATTTATAAATGTCAATGCAGTTCTGTTACTTTTGACATTATTATTTTATAAATATATATATATATAATGGTTTCAAATTAAAAAAATAATAATGTTTTATTTTATGAAAGTATTTATTTATTTATATATATATATATTTAATATTTCAGATTGCCCTCAATCTTTCATCAGAAATAACTGTTTGTTACAAATAAATTAAAATTACTGTTTGTTAGCAAGTAGCGTCCGTCGCGAGACATGGAACGTCACTGTTCGGATATTCCTAACTTTAATCTAACTGTAATAAATATTTTAAATGTTGTTTAAAAAAAATTTACCTATATTTAAAAAAATGCTTAACTACTGAAATATTTATAAAGATTTAAAATACCTAAGTCTTTATTTAACCCTAGTTTATGTGTATTTAATTTTCAAATCCAATATACATGGCTTCTCATTATGCTATATATAATTGTGATATATGAATAAAGGCAAAGAAAAACTGGCCTTTTCCATTGTGTTTTGTCCTCTGATAGACCTTATCATGGTAGATGTTGGAATTTTATTTTGCAACATGCATTCATAAACAGTTTTCAAAATTAAATTTTTTATAGCTGTATTTTTACTCTCTATATATATATATATATATATATATATATATATATATATATATATATATAGGATAATGATATGTAAATTTTTATATATCAAGAACAATTTTGGAGAAAAGATGTATGATGAAGTGAGATGTTTTTGTGTGACACATTTTGACTAAGTTTATGTTTACATTGATGTGGCTACACATGTACATGGAAGGGAGATGCTGAGAATTTTAATTTTAAAGGGTTTTTTTTGTTTTTGATTTTTTGTTAAAGCAATTCACCCCAAGCAAGGTAGGAGTGCCACTATCATGCAAGGAGTTACAGAGGATTGAGAACAGGAGTAAAGAGGTGTGTTTGAGGGTAGGATACAGAGAAGGACAGGGAATGAGCTCAGGGTGTCAGATGTCGATTGACATTACACTTGAATATTTGAAGATTATAGTCATTGGGGGAGCAAGTAAGGGGAAGGGAATTCCACAGATGGGAAGTGCAAGAGAAGAAGCTGTTTGAGTAGAAGAGATGGCAACTTTTAACTGTTTTGATAGTGAAAGGGTGGGACCTGAGATGCCAGCCTGGTAGCTTGCTTAAATTCATGCAGTCTGGGAACCAGCGGAAGTAGCTCATCAAAACAGTTGCTGTGAAAATACTTGTAGAAGAGACAGATGGAAGCCATGGTGTTTTGGGTTTATAATCGAGTTGATTTCAATTATACTTTTTTTTTTTTGTTTGTATCACTTTATTTATTAAATATACATTTTGATAATAGAAAATCTGCCAATAATGATAAAATGTTGTAAGAACAAGGACACAAATTTACTGTGGATGATCTAGCAATTAAAGCACTTTCTAAACATTTTTGTCTTAGTGAATTGTTTTCTGTTTTATTTAGAGAAGCATTTTTGAAATAAAAATTGTTGTCAGTCTCATTGCAGTGAGCAACTAATGCATTTAATGTGTTGTTTTGTAAAAGACCCATTTTCTGTTCTCAAATGTTGGAAATTTGAAACATGAATTTCAAACCAATGCAAGTCATACGATGAACAAGTTTGCTACTCTAGAAAGTTCACATGTCAATAGAGAAAGTCTGTCTTGTGTTCAGCTTAAGTATAGCAAAGTCATTTGCATGGGTGTCAATTTCTACCACCTGCCACAATAAACATATGCTTATCACAACCATTTTTCCTTTCCTTCGTCACTTTCTCTAGTTCATTGAAAAAAAAAACAAGCATGCAACATGAAAATGAATATGACTGGTGAGTGTTGTAGAATATTGGTTAGCTTGCAAGCGGTCTGACACACAAATAGACTGGTGTAGTCACTTCAAGCTGAATTTTTTACTGAGTGATTTAATGAAGAGATATATTGGTGGATAGATTCCACTAATGCACATGTGTTGAACAGGTCTATTCTAGTAAAGTAGACTAACCTACCTGCTGTATCAGGTACTCTCCTATAAATGAGGTAGAAATGAGGTAGCCTGCCTTTACAAGGAGATAGCCATGTTTAACTTCTACAAGTGTTAACTGATGAGAGTAATGAAAAAAAGAAGAGAAACAATCTACCTGCAGAGATTGAATAAAGTGTTTGATTCCAAGAAAAATTATATTTTTTATTCTCTTTGTACAAGTGTCTTGAATGTAGAAATTGTCCAAATCTTTAGTGATTCCCAGCATTTTCAGATTATCTATTGGTCATTCTCAGGGATCTTGAATAATTACTACTATAGGCAGTCCAAAAGTTGCTGAAAAGTAAATATATTCTTAATTCCCAAATATGGCCTGTACATTGTGGCCATGTTCATAACTGATTTTATTTTATTTTTATTTATTTTTTATAAGCATTTCACACCAAGCAAGCTGTTTTCACCCAGCATGTGTGCTCACACACACACACATACATATGTATGTATGTGAATGTGTATGTATTTCTGAGCAGCAATCCCTTTTTTCCACATAATTTATGTCCAGAAAAGAAGAAAATTATAAGAACACACAAAAAAATAAATAAAAATTTAACAACAGTACCTTGAAAGTCATTTTTAATGAAACACAGACATACACACACACGCACACACACACACACACACACACACACACACACACAGACATATATATATATATATATATATGATATTTTGTGATCAAAACACATATAACTTAAGTGTAAAACATTATTTGAACTCAATATCTGTCTATATCTCTGAGATGAGGTATTATGATTATTTACATTATTCGGCCTGTTATCCTAATCTTCATTGCCATATTCACAACATTTCAGCTGTTGTATTCTCTGGCCTTCTTCAGATGATTAGAATTTTCAATGAACCATTTATTTTATCCTGGTGGATGAAATAAAGGGTTCCCTTTGAAATTCCAATCACCTGAAGAAGGCCATAGCATACAACAGACAAAATGTTGTGAATATGAAGATGAAGATAACAGTTTGAATAATGTCAATAGAAATAATCATTTAAACTCATTCAAA